>JASDQU011404169.1:77290-93551 GCA_032191745.1 Picea mariana
GGAGCATACACAGACGATCAAGAAGGTTTCTCTACAAACAAGGCTTCGTTGTTTGACAGAAAAATTATTCCTTTTGGAGTATAAGGATTCGAACATATCTAATAGCCCTTGTTTTTTATATTTGGAAATCAGTCATGAATGGTTATACAACCCCAACAACTCCACCAAAAAATACAACCGGGAAAAAGGCTAGATAAAATTATGCAAAATCCATGAACGTCATCTTGTGCAATTTGTCAGAATTAGAGTTTGTCAAAGTAATGCATTGCAAATCAACAAAAGAAAATTGGGACAAAATTCAAAACATCCATGAAGGCGATAACAAGGTCAATAAGGATAAGCTCCAAACTCATAGAAGACAGTTTGAGAGTCTGAAGATGAAATATGAAGAAAATTTTGCAGCCTATCTCCTCCGTATGGAAAAAATTGTCAACACCATCAGAGGACTTGGTGAAGTAGTTGCAGAACCAATGATTGCGCAAAACGTGTTGACGTCACTCCCCTTAAGATTTGATGCCAAAATTTTCACCACTGAGGAAATAAAGGATCTTGGTAAATTAACAATGAATGAATTGCATGGGATCCTCACTGCATATGAAGTGAGGACTAAAAAAGAAAACCCATCAAAGAAAAAAGCAACTTTCAAAGCCTCAAAAAAGATGAAGAACAAAGAACACAAATCAAACAATTGTTCCAACTATGAATTAGACGTAAAGGAAGAATATTTTGTGATAAAACTCAAAAATGGATCTGGCAAATACAAAGTTAAGTTTCCCTTTAAATTATTTAACTGTGGAAAAGTAGGACATTTTATTGCTAAGTGTCCATATGTGAAAAACGAAAGTAGTGATGATGAAGAATACTATAACGTAACGAGAAAACATTATCAACACAAAAATAGCCACAAACTAGACAAGCATGAAAAGAAGAAGAATTTTCATAATCATAAGAAGAGCCTATACTCAAAAGGAGTTAGTGACTCATATGAAGAGAGCAATGAAACAAATGTCGATGGTGATACAAAAGAAAGTCTTTTTATGGCAATTGAAACAAATATTAATAAAGACAAAGGGAAAGAAATGATGGATTCAAAAAAAGAGGAAAATGTTGAAACAGATGGAGAAGTGGATCTTGAAGAAGAACTCATGTGTTCCTTAAGCGAAATAAAGAATCTAAGGAAAAAGAATTTGAAACAAAAAGAGAAACTGAGAAATATGAAGAAGAGGATCATGATTCAAAAGCCAAAATGTCACAAAGCCTTGAAGAATCATAAAATATTATCATGAGCCTAAAATTTCAATTAGAAGAATCAAGAAGGATAGAAGAAGTGGTGAGAATTCAGCTGAAGGAAAAGGAAGAAAATTGTGAGAAGCTAGAAGCTGAACTTGTTTCATTAAGAAAGGATTTGGAAAACTCAACTACTTAGTTGAGCAGAAGTTTGAAGTTTGAAGAGAGTGCCAAAACCTTAGATCATATCATCAATTTTCAAAGGTCACCATTTATTAATATGGGTCTTGGTTATGATAAGAGTCAGATGAACACCAAAGAGGATCCAGAAGCTGCAAGGCCATCAAAGAAAGTAAATGAAGAAAAACCTAAAAGCTATGTTGTTGTACTCAAAAGTTCCATCAGTGATGAATACAACAAGAAGAAAGAAAATAATGTTCTGTAGAATGTTGGAATTTCTCCTAAGGACAACAAGGATAGATTCAAAAGATCTTTCCCACCAAGGCGGCCTCACATGAACTGGTACCAAAAAAAATTATTTGCATATTGTTTTTTCTATAATAATTTTGGTCATAAAGAAATATATTGTAGAACACATACAATAAATAATTATGTATGGAACAAAGACATAAATGCATATGGATTCTCAAACATAAAATATAATTCATTTGTCCCTTTATTTGATTGCAATGTTGTATGTTATAAATACAAAAACTATGGGCACAAAGCACATTTTTGTAGAAGTGACCTTGTGGAAGCTCCTAGACAAAAAAAAGATGTGGATACCCTTGTCAAACAAAAGAAAGAACTCATAGGAGTCTGGAAAAGGAAGCAAGAACAAGAAATGCARAAGAAGGAGGAATCRATGCTTKTACAAATTGCCCTTCATGATGAAAACAAAGGAAACCAATGGTATGTTGACAATGGATGCTCAAGCCACATGATAGGTGACAAGAGAATTTTTCTCACTCTAAAAGAAGTTAATGGAGGCGGTGTGACATTTGGAAGCGATGCTACCGCAAGGATAGCTAGAAAAGGTACTTTAAGTCTCATTAATGGAAATAATAAAACAAAAAAAATGCCTTTAATGTTGATAGTTTGAAACACAATCTTCTCAATGTTATTCAAATGTGTGACCAAGGACACAATCTCACATTTAATTCTCAAGGCTGTGAAATAATGAAAGAAGGCTTGGGAAGACTAGTGGCAAGTGCATATACAACATCAAATATTGTATATATCCTCAATGAGTGTTATTGGATAAATCGGTGAATGCGGACATAAACTAATCTACCTAGATCCACTTGGATCTAGAACAAAACAAGACAGGACATGATGCTTTCCCTAAGTTGCCATCATTGAATTTACTACCAAAGAAGGAATAAATGACATACCTTTAGATATCACTTCATTGTATCTTTGTTGTTCCTTGTGGGATCATATCTGCAATGACACAAACCAACCAAAGTGAAAGCAACAATTGTAGATTCAATTAAAACCTAAACATGTGATCAAGGAGTCATGTAATAAAATGCTAATGATTTTATGGGAAAGAAACATGTCACTGTATCATATTAAGTAAAAGTGGAAGATACAACCAAATTGCCTTGATGTCCCAAGTTCCCTTTCGATGGTCCTTTGTTCCAACACACACATACAATTGCTCTGAATTTGTATGAATATGGTCCACAAAATCTTGATGGACAAATGGAGGCCTCAAGCATCAGTTTTAATAGGATCCTTCACACAATCTTCAGCCTATTCTTTCAGTAATTCTTTGCTCAATCTTTCTTAAAATTTTCCATGAGAAACCCATCATTATATAGGAGAAGGTGAAGTGGTTTAAAGGATGAGGATGATCCCACCAAATCAAAGAAGCCAATAGTATCACAACCATACGGACACCACCTCACATTCTAGAAGATTCTCCTTCTAGAAACTTCATGAACTTCTTACTTTTCTTAGCTTCATGTGGAAACCCTTTGAGCCAGGCATAGAGCAGCCTGCGGAAATCAAGGATTTCCACAATGTGTACCACTGTCAGCCTACGACGTCATTCTAAAAATATGCCTTGTAGGGGAAGAAATTAGTCATTTTCCTCATGTAAAAGATTGTTTTGAGAGCCTGAACACATGCTTGTATAGTCATCATCAGGGTGACCAAAATAATGTGTAACGGAATTCCCCCAAAAGTATGAGGCTGGAACTCGTGACAGCTGAAATACTTTGTAAAATGTGTGTGTGTGTGTGTGTGTGTGTGTCAGGAACAAGGAGCGCACCAATCGGGAACCTGCAAACAATCAAGCATCTGCACAATATTATACCATCTATGAGGTAGGCATTCCCATGCTCAAACGAAAAATGATTTGATTCATAAATGTCAGTCATGGCCACCAATTATACACTGTGGATCCATGTCATCAAGGCGATACATAGCCACAAAGAATACAATGTGGATCCATGCGTTAACAAACTTGAAATCAGGACATAGCCACGAGACATACAAAGTGGATCTATGTGTCAATAAAAATCGTAAATACTCCATCACAACCTGAACCAAGGTGATGAGATCCAAGGTCTTCAATCCTGTCATCTGTAAGTACGAATCTAACCATGCGATTACAGGTGTTGAAGTCGAACATGGTAGAAACCACTTGATTACCGATCATTGATGAAAACTATTAACAAGTGCGAGGGAAATCACCATTGATGTCAATGACTCCCAAGGTACCTTAGTACAATCCAAAGAATGTGAATAAATGAGTTGAAGTTGAACACTCGAGGGAATCTTTCGATCTGGGACCAATGATGTGAATCCACTGTCGAAAGCGAAGAAACCTTCCATTGAGGCATGCAGGCTCTAAGGTACTAAAATGATTTCTAAGTCTCGTTTTTGGATGATGAGTTGAAGTTGACGGGAAAAGACTTGTCACAGGAGGGCCTTGATGTATCCCCCATCAATGACATGAAATAAGTAACAAATTTAGGGTAGAGAAAAGTATGAAAACGATTCAAAACTAACACAAGGAAGGCCAACATGGTAGGAATTGATAATTGCATATGGCTGACTCGAAAGAAGGGCTTGTTTGGACTTCTCTTGAACATATGAATGACACGACAATGGTCTTGGCAGCATTGACTCAAAGATGAACCAAGATACATATTTGCAGAAGGTCAGACGAGAGGCAAATGGATTTCCCAACCCGGATTCAAATGATGAAGGGGGGTGTGATGTTCAATAGTGACTAGTACTGCCACTAACACGAGTACAGAGACACATTTCTTTCCCAAATTTTCCCCCGCCATTTCTGGTGAGTACCTCTTTATTTTTACGCATGCTTGAGGAGGATAACATATGCTTGTTGATGTAAGCTCATCCTTCGGACGAGTCCCTCGGAGTATGTTTAACAAACCCTAAGGAGTGGTTCGGTCCCATGTGGGTCTTTCGATGTTTTTGTAACAAGTCCAAAGATAGAAAACTCGAGGGTTTTTCATGTTTATAGAGTCTTAACAACACTTAAAAGAGAACTCTCTCAGTTCCTTTTTCTAAAGTAGTTCGATGGGACCGAAAAACTGATAAACTATCGCCCATCAAATGTTTTCTTCAAATACTTTTACAAGCATGAAAAGAACAAGGTCGCTCAACAATCTTTTGGTTTTTTTTTTATGGAGCGTGAAAAGAGCTTAAAGGATACTCCATGGGTTTCGCTTTTCATGTTTCCATGATGAATACAAAAAAATGACAAAAGTATACTCGGTTACGTTCTCATCAATTTTTGAGCATGAGAACGAACAAAGAGTGAGCTCGAGGTTTTTCTAAAAAACCCTAAAAAGTAATGGTATATGTAACGAACAGAAAAGCGAATCAAGAAAAAAATCCATATTGCATTGTTCAAGACTTTAGTCTTTCCACCTGCAAAAATAAAAGACTCACGGGACCATTAGACCTTTAGATTATGACAAAATGCATTAAAATAATATAAAATATTATTAGAAAAAGAGAAAAGTGAAATAAAAGGGGGTAAAACCTCTTATTGCTATTTCATTTGCATTTCATTCAAAACTTGTCTAGAAACCCTATTTTTACCTCATATTTCGACTGTCGATTGCAAGAAGCACAAGTGACCATTCAGCAAACGACCTCCATCAACACGGTAAGCTCGTCATCCTCTTCTTTTTCAATGGATTGAAATTCATTTATTTTGGTTAAAAGGTAGTTTCTGGATGAGTTTTTGGGCTAGTAGGCATGCATTGGGGCCACCACAGGTGACTAGTATCGGGACCTGCAGAAATCAATGATTTTCATAGGCGCCTATGGATCACCTGCGAAAAGTGAAATAAAAGGGAGTAAAACCTCTTATTTCTATTTCATTTGCATTTCATTCAAAACTTGTCTAGAAACCCTGTTTTTACCTCATATTTTGGCTTTTGATTGCGAGAAGCACAAGTGACCATTCAGGAAACGACCTCCATCAACACAGTAAGCTCGTCATCCTCTTCTTTTTAAATGGATTGAAATTCATTTATTTTGGTTAAAAGGTAATTTATGGATGAGTTTTTGGGCCGATAGGCACGCACTGGGGCCGCCACAGGTGACTAGTATCGGGACCTACGAAAATCAATGATTTTCGCAGGCGCCCTATGGCTCACCTACGGAAACCCTGCACTATACTAAAACTTCGTCTGTGGCGGCCGAAAACCCAAAAATTTATGTATACGTTTGACCAAAAACAAATTTCAAAAGAAACGATTAAAGATTCTAACTTCCTTTTCTCGTCTCCATGCAGGTATTTGATTGCCAAAATGTTGGAGTGGAGAGAACATGAACACGAGGATGATGACTTCATGGCCTTGAATGATCTAGGTATCGTCAATTCCCTTCGACAGTGTGGATTGTTAAAAAAATTTAAAATCCAGGGCATGAGAGCCCAACTGAGGTTACTAGAATACATGGTCCACATGTGGGATGTAGAACAACAGGTGTTTCATGTGGGTGTCCACGTTATTTCCTTAGATATCGAAGACATTTACTTCTTGACGGGGTTATCCCATCGTGGAGCACATGTGACCTTAACAGGAGTTCGAGGTGGTGGCCTACCGATGAGCGAATACATCCGTCGGTACTATGAACCTGAGGCCGAGAGACGCAAAGTTAAGGTAACCATCAGAGGTGTTCGGGATTTAACTCTCCGGACCATTCTTTTTACCATTGTGTGGATGGCAGGAAGTTCATCTCCACACATGGCCCTCGAAATCTATTTTCAGTATGTCGTGGAATGCACAAAACCTCGTGTGTTCAATTAGTGTGATGGTCTTCTTCAAAGTATGAAGACATAGTTAACCAAAAGAAAAAATGGGGACCTGAAGCAATTCGGGTATGGATCTATTTTGGTGTCTTTCTTTCTAGAAAGAGTCCCTCATTTATGCCTACAGGTGGAGTGGGGTATACCAGCGCCACGAGATCCGAGGGTGAAAAGGTGGTGCGATCTCATGGCTCAGCATGTAGTGGGCCCCATTATCAAATACAACAATGCATTCTTTGACTGGTTGAGGCCTCAAATATTGATGATAGATGATTACGCATATGTTGGTTTGGAATTTCGAGGTGAACCCGATTTGGTTTTACCTGAGGGTTTTCAGTGGGGGGACCTAGGTAAGAAAAACATTTTGTTTTTATGGTTTTTTTGTGAATTTTTAGAATATAAGATGTTTTTTATTCTCTCTATCCAATGACTAATCAAAAATTTTGACCATGCAGATGTAGGGCCACACCGACCTCCAGGTACATCCCCCATTCAGAGACAAGGGGAAGCAGTTGTAGTAGCAGGATGGGATGTTGGCGATTATGAAGCGGTCGAGTAGAATCTAAAGGGTTTAACGGCAGACATCCCAGACATTCTGATCGACGATATTTCGAGGTGTTATCAGCGCCACATTGTAGGCGTGTCTGGATCACTTAGCTAACTTATTCGTAGGGTAGCATGAGCAGTAGTATGCTACCGTGAGCAGCATCCATGATGCTATTTTGTAGAAGCCATGGGCTTCATATTTTTATATTTTGATCTTTGGACGGAAAACACCTTTTTGTAAAACATTTTCGTCGTTATATATATACATGAGGCTTCTACCTACTTACTTTTCTTTATATACAACATGTGATGTGTGATTGGATTTATAAATGTCTCAAATGTCTGTCTAACACATAATTAGCTAATGCATTGGTTAACATATTTAGACATCTAGGAATGTGTTGATACTCAATATAATCAAAATAACGTTCCAAGAGGCGAATTCCTAAATATACCCATAACAAAGTAGGGCTTTGGATAGTATAGATGTTACTTAAATATAGCACTACTAGCTGCGAATCAAGTCATACAACAAGTTGTCGAATCCCAAGTGAAATAGAATCAGTCAACAATTTGATGACTGCGCTATATTCTGCGATATTATTGGTTGCAAGACTGAGGCAAACACCTTATAGACTGATAAGTTCATTCATGGGTGTGTAGATTGCCCAAGCAACAGAAGCTAGGTTCTGACTACTATGACTAGCACCATCGACGAAGCCAATATAGGGTAGTGAAGACACCAACATCTGGAAACCAAGCACAACACAAGGTAAGCAGTTGGGGGTCGAAACCAAATAACGAAAAGCACACAAAAATTATGATATAGTAAAAATACAAGCACTCATGCAAAGATGGTCTAAGCATAGTACTTCTTCAAGTAA
The DNA here is from genome assembly GCA_032191745.1 of Picea mariana. Classification (NCBI taxonomy): domain Eukaryota; kingdom Viridiplantae; phylum Streptophyta; class Pinopsida; order Pinales; family Pinaceae; genus Picea; species Picea mariana. The sequence continues at coordinate 85,250 of JASDQU011404169.1, forward strand.
AGCCCATTTCTAGGTTCACTCAAAGGAATGCCATCATAATCCACTAAATTGTAAGCTCCCTTCTTCAACACTCGTTTGATGATATAAGGGGCACGCCACATAGCCTCGAATTTTTTGGCCCCTAGTAAATCACGATCCTGTTCATAGAGGAGAACTAGATCACCTTCAGAGAAAACACGCGGCTTGACATGCTTGTCATATTGAGATTTTATGTGTTTCTTCTAGGTTTCAATAACCAAGGTGGCATCATGACGCGTTTCATCTAATCACATCAGATGCAATAGATGTTCTTCCTCAGTAGAGGTGTTGGGGAGAATTTCAATGGATATCTTCAAAGACGGTATCTCACATTCAATTGGAAGAACAACTTCGATAGCATACACCAATTGAAAAGGTGCAAATCCCGTGGCTGACTTCACAGATGTTCGATAGGCCCATAATGTTGAAAACAACATCATGTGCCAACTTCTCTTGTGAATTCCTATTATCCATCGAAGCATGGTGATAAGAACCTTTTTTATCGCTTCAACTTGGCCATTGGCCTGTGGATAGTAGGGGGTTGAGTTTTCATGTCGAAGACCCAAATTTTCGGTAAGCTTGGACATCATGAAATTTTGAAAATGGCTACTGTGACCGATGATAGCTTGCGGGATTCTAAATCGTGTAATGATATTATTTAATATGAATAGGGCTACAATTTTTTTGGTATTATCGAATGTAGGCATTGCCTCAGCCCATTTCGTGAAATAATCCACAGCTAGGATGATATATACATGCCCCCCGACTGAGTGAGGGTTACATGTCATGAAATCAATGCCCCATTTTGTGAAAGGTCCAACGGAAACTACATGGTGTAAAGGAGCGGGATGAGATCTTGTTGTTGTATGTTTGACAAGCATGACATTTTTGGACGGCAATAATACATTCTTTGAATAAAGAAGGCCAAAAATATCCTTCTCGTAAGATCTTTGGGACAGTAGCATACCCAGACATGTGACCACCACATGCTCCAGAATGGCAGGCATTCAAAGCTTTCTCAGCCTCATCATAGGTGAGACATTGTCGAAAAATGGAGTCAACCCCACGGCAATAAAGAGTGTCACCAAGGATAATATACTAACGGGCCTAGTAATGTATACGAAAATGATTAGTGCTAGACAGATCAGGCCAGAAAGTCTGAGTCTAGAGATAAATAATGATATTTCCATACCAAAGGTCATCGGAACTGATCAGAAAAAGGGATTCGTCAAGTAAAGAATCCTCTACTACATTTTTTGTCTCAATGCAGGGAAGGTCACATATCAGTTCGGAAAACACCAAGGATTTATTAGACTTAGCGCGTTCGAACTCTAAGTCAAACTTTTGAGAATCAATATCCATTTGGAGTATTTTCCCCCTAGCAATTGGCATGTAAGAATGCATTGCATAGAGTTGCAATCAGAAAGTACAGTGGTCTTGCATAATAGGATATAGTGACGGAAACGTTGGACAGCTTGAACAACTGCCAAGGCCAGTTTTTCAACATGTAAGTATCTGGCTTCAGTAGTCGTGAGACTTCGACTGAAATAATAAATGACATGTTCATCGTGTAAATCGTCTTCTTGGACTAGAACCATGGCAATGGTAGAGTCTAATGCAGTGAGATAAAGGAAATAATCTCGACTATAATCAGGTGGGAAAAGTAGTGGGGTACGGGTTAAAGTCAGTGTCAAAGCTTAGAAGGCTTTGTTGGCAGTGGCATCCCATACAAACTCAGAACCTTTCTTCAGTAGTAAAGTAAATCCAAGCATTAATTCAGCGTAGTTTAGGATGAAACAACGCAAAAATTTTTCCTTCCCTTGCAAACTTTAAAGTTGGCGGAGTGAGGAAGGAGGAGAGATATTGAGAATTTCCTCAGCCTTTAAAAGATCTACCCTGATCCCTTGACGTGATACAATAAAGCTGAGAAGTCGGCCGGACTCCACACAGAAGACACATTTGTGTGGGTTTAAGCGTATACGATAGAACCAACAATGAAGGAAAATGGCTCGGAGGTGTGCCAGATGGTCACTACGATGCATGGAATGCATCGGCAGGTCATCTAGATATGGTTGTACAATGTGCTTGATATCATGAAAAGCATAAGACATGGCACATTGAAAATTCGCACCGATGTTCTTTAAACCGAAGGGTAGTTTCCGGTAGGAAAAGGTGCCCCAAGGACAAATGAAAGCGGTTTTGTGTTGATCCACGGGAAAGATGTTGATTTGATTATCACCAAAGAAACTATTCATTAAAGAGAATATTTCACTCTTGGCACAATTGTCGATGATCTGGTCAACGAAGGGGGTGGGAAAGTTGTCCTTAGGACAAGATTTTTTGATATCCCTATAATCAACGCAGACATGAATCGTACCTTGTTTCTTGTTAACCGGAACTAGATTGGATACCCAATTATTTAAATCCACGGGATAAGTAAAGCCAGCTTTAAGAAGTTTTTCAACCTCAAGCTTGATAGTAGCTGCTTTACGAGGGTGGACCGGGAAAAGTCTCTGACGGACAGGTTTAGAGCCCGGGTAAGTCTTAATTTCGTGTACAACAATATCAAAGTCAATCCTCGACATCTCTTCATAGCTCCATGCAAAGATGTCACGAAACTCTTGAAAGAGGGACTTATAAATGACAACCTCATCGGTGGAACACGAAGCTCCAATGTGAACATTTTCGACAACTCCAGGTTTAATGGATATGTTGAGGGGGATGGTGGGTGAAATGTTACTCAAGTTCCCTTCATATAACACATCGTGTGTGGACTCGGGAATAGAAGAAATGAAAACAACGGTCAACAGAGTCAAGATTCGTTGGTAACTCTCTAAGGTGTGTTTCTCCAGGAAGAGGATGGAATGATGATGCCCATCATCCCATGGGGTGTCTTCCATGGACATAACCAACATGATCATCTCATCTGTAGGAAAAATAACATGGAACGGATCAGGAGATGAATCACCAAGAGAGGGAGTAGAAGGGTTTGTCAATTGAATGGCTTGATAAGCAGATTCAACTGGACTTAAAGGAATCTGGTCACCATAGTGAATATAATCACCAAGCTTGGGTACTATCCATGGGTCAGAAGACACAAGGGTTTCACAAACAGAGGTGGAAATCATGTTGATCGAGGTGACCAAAGGAGGTGAAAAATCGAGTGGTGGGATTGGAAAAGTACCCGTCAAAGTTGAGTCTTTTAATAGACCCACACCGACATTCTCATACCCAGGGTGTGTCTTTGAAATGAAGGGTATGTTTCTAGTATGAGCATCGAAGTTAAAAAAAGTCTATTTGATCTACTGTAACAACTTTTCCCTGGTGTGGAAAATGTACTACACAGAAAAGAGTAGATACAACTACATGCATGGAATCAATCCAGCTACGACTAGGTAATAGGTTGTAATTGAGAGGTGCATCAAAGACTTCAACTTCAACATTGATTGATTTTCCTTCTAATGTAATAGGCAACGAGGGAAGTACACCGTAGGGTTTAAATCCAAAGACATTGAAAGCTTTGAGCATGTTGTGTGATTCAGTTAAGGGAGGAAAGCTAATGGCTTTCTAACAAGCAACATACATTACACACGTCGAGGCACCCTCGTCAATAACTATTCTACAAATTTTCTTGTCTGCAACAACAACTTGTATCTGAAATGTGAGTTGAGAGGGTAGCCTTGGAATGTGATCTTCCAGGTCAAAAATTATCAAATTCGTATCTGTAGGACCAATTCCACCGATATCCTTTGACAATGCCTTTCGTTGAGCGGGACAACTTTGAAGGACTTCGAGAGCTGACATTATGGAAGGTTCTTGTGCCAGATCTTCTACAATACTGTAGTTCTGAGCAACACGTGCATGAGGATTGAAGGCAAACTTTCAAACAACATCCTTTGGGGGAGGGAGAAGAACTGTATCAAGACTTAGTCATTCGAGATGAAGAGGACCATTGGGAGGTGAAGTTGAGGGAGATTGTTGAACCAACGAAGGTGGTATATAGTCAACTTTCTCCTTTGAGGAAGAGTAATCTTTGGCCCGAGTGGTAAGTGTAACATCATTCTTTTTTGAATCACCAGTACACATAAGTACATAGGAAGTAGTGGAGGGAGAATATTGGTCATGAATAACCAATTGGGCCTGCTATTGAGAAGGGAAAGGTTGGGACAAAACGATAGGTGTGGGAAGTTTCGCAATCCCTTGAAGGAAATTAGTAACCTCAGCGCGTCTTGGACAATATTTCATGTAGTGATCATCACCATAGATAAAGCAAGGGTATCGAGGTTTGTGCTTATCCTTATCATCAACAGGTTGTGTTTTGGCTTTCTCAGATTGTGGGTTATTTTTATCCTCCTTATTCTTACCCTTCCCTTTTTTAGATTTATTTTTTCCGGCAGGGGTAGATTGAATGGAGTCAACCTCAGAGGTTTTTTCGGTGGAAGGAGTAGGAGTCATACCATTTTGAACATTAGAAGCAGTGGACTTGGGATTGGTGGGAGAGGTTTACATAGAATGAGGTTGAGCATGGAAAGTGCCAATCACACCATCATATGCATGAGAAGCAACAGGGGTAGTTGAGGTAGAGGTGGTAGAAGGACGAGGTGCATCAGGGAGAAAATCGTAAAGAGTACCCATTTGTGAATAAACGAGGTCGAGGTACTGAGTGCGACTGATCACCTATTCTTCTGTGACCACTCCATCCATGGAAATGTCATGAGAGATTTTATGCATGAATGATTTCATGAACCATTCTTCCAATAACTGATCGGGAAGATCGAGTTTGATCAAACTTCGTCTTCGTCTCCACTCATGAATGTGATCGGAGATGTGAGTGGCCTTATTTTGCTTGAAGGAACTCAAAATCTCGGTTCCCATTTCATAACGAATTGGCAACTGGTAGTGTGTAAGGAAATCCATGGCTAGGGTATTAAAGTCGGTGAAGAAGTCTCATGGTAATTCTATATACCACTTTGCATTCGAACCCGTAAGAGTTCGTTGGAAGAGTCGTAACTGAATGGAATCGTCCATCAAAGATTTGGACAAACACCAAAGGTGAAAAGTCATGACATGGTTGTTTGGATCTTCTCCTGGTTTACCATCAAATTTTGGAATGTCAAATGGTAGCTTGGCCGGTATAACGGGTCAATGGGGAGAATGCAGGATGGGGTCATTCAAGATTCTAGACAAGTCAGGGTGATCCAAAGTGGCTAAAAAGGGTAACTGTCTATTCACATGAGGGTACTAGTTACTTTGGGGAGGAAGTCTCGTCGGTATACCAGTAGGACCATAAGAAGTTTTCATGTGAGGCGAAGGTCCTAACAGATTCATACATGAGTGTGGAGGCATGTAGCCCATAGGGTTGTACTGATTAGGGATTTTCCCTTGAAAAGGGACACTAGATTGAACGTTCAAACCCCAAATGGGATTGGAAGAACTGAAATACGACTGGCCCAAACTAGGGGGTATGAAAGATCTAACTTGAGGTTGTTTCCCCCTAGATGATTATGGATTTCCCTGGATGAGAAGGTTCCAATACTAGGCTAATGATTCTGAAATGTTATGTCCATAAGGTGGGGTATAACCTCCAAGCAGGGGTGGTGTTCCAATTTGGGTGTGACCTCCAAATTGAGTTTTCCCCCCAATGTTATATTGTCCTCCAACAGGAATCTGAAAACCGGAAGTGAATAATAAATTAGAGCCTCTAATTGGATTGGAGACACTTGGGCCAAATCCTCCCATAAAAGGCAGATAAGACCCTCTGGAGGGAACCTGGGAAGGTGTCGGAATGAAAATGGAAGCAACATTATACCCAAGAGGAGTAAAAATTCCAGAATCTTCGGATGGAACTTGGGTAGGAATGGGGATAGAAGTATTTAAATCATGGTACCCATGAGGAAGAGATGGGACATGTCTAGATGAAAGTGGTGTACCAATGGTATCTTGCGTAACCACTGTATTCCCAGTGGGAATAGTCATAGCATGTGGGACCATTGTGGAATGGGCCATCTAAAGAGGAATGGTTAAGCTAGGACCAACGGACTGTGTGTCTAAACCCACGAAAAGATAACAAGTCATGTTATTAAAGTGATCTATAGGTATCGTATAGGTAGTAGACATCTCAAGTAGTTTAGAGACGACTGGTATATCAACACCTGCCCCCGAGCCGTAAAGGTCTCGCACTGTAGTCGAGGTTCAAAATATGTCAGTGGTCCAAAAAGGATCCTCGCTTTCTTGGCCGGTAAGAGGTCCGGTTGGTATTCCAAAAGTGTCAACAACAAGTTCTCCAGAGGAATTCAGTTGGAGAATACGTCTCTCGTATCCGGGAGGTATTCGGAAAGTGTCTAGAGAATCAGAAACAATTCGAAAATTGTCTAGAGAGTCAATTCTTTCCGCTTGGGATGGTATGTTGTCCTGGACCTCACTCTGTTGAAGAGATCCCTCCGGTGGGTTAGGAAGCAAGGGTTCAGAAACTTCCAGATCTTCTGAAGGTAGTCCTTGCATCCTACGTGAATGGCGTGGAGGGTCAATATTAGCTGAACCAAATATTTTACGGAAAAAATCCATGGCCAACTATGAAAACAAACAACACTCGCTAATAAAATCTAGGAATCAAACCAAGCAAACAAAACCTTCTTATTTCTAAGTCACTAGTTGGTGATGAAATCCAATGTCACGAAGTCAAGACAAGAAGGGGCTAGGATAGAGCGGGTGGAAAAGTTACGTTGACAACCTGCTTAACGGGCTTACACCTTCGTGCAAGATCCCACACATAATCGTGGGTATACCCTCCAAGGAACCCAAGTGAGTTTGGCCAATGTCAATTCCAGGTGCCGTGAAGACTTCCCCCTCCACAGTCACCTCGTGTGAGACCCTAAGAATATAGGCAACTAAGGCTACCAAGAACAACATTGATGCCTGGGGAAATAGTGGACAGTCTGATCCACACACAAGGGCAAGGTATCTAGACCAAAATCAACTCGAGAAGATTCCACTCATCATTGTGGGTATACCTTCAAGAGACCCCCATAATACGCGCAATCTCTACACCGATACCAACAAAGCAGGGTGAGTAACTCTCCTAATCTCAATGTGACCTCAAGTTTGACCCTTGTGTGAGAAGGGCTTTCCCAGGACAAAATGTTGAAAATGGATTTGAACACCCCCTATCACAAGATGCTATTGTGTGTTTTATGCTTTGGAGAGTGTGTCTCACAGTCTATTCCAAATCTCTAGCCTATCTAATTTTGGTGTAAAAGATCCCTAAAAAATAAAAGTTACTAATTGAGTTTTAGATTTCAGAATGTTTTTTTTAGAGGATGTTGTTACTCAAGAGGGAGACGGGAATGAAACCAATGTTGCGTAAGACCTTGACCCAATAATATGCAAATAGAAATGAATGACGCAAACCTTCATTCGATGAACTCTATCTACCGCAGAGAGAAGGTATTTCTGGAATGATGTAAGCTACGAAATATACTTTCTTTTTATCGAATGAACACGATCGCAAACAACCATAAACATTGAAGTTTATCAAAAAAAAATTCTTCTGAATGCAATAAACTTTCTTATATATGATTACTTAAAAGAATAAGTGACTTTAAATTCTTCCTTTCTAAAACCATATCAGGGGTATGAAAAAGAAATGACAAGTAATCCAACAAAAATCATACACTCAACAAGCACCCAAATCAAACTTTCAATGAAGATAAAATAAAAAATGACAAGAAAGTATTTCTCCAAATGCAAATGAAAATTGACTTCCCAATCATCAAGCAATCTAGAACATGTAATCAATCCAAAACTTCAAATCTAATCAAAAGACTTTTAATCGAACAAGCACTCAGATACAAAATTAGAGATTATACCTTTGTCGATGAAAATAAAAAACAAAAACTAGAAAAAATGATTAAGAGAGGTGTTCGATCTCCGAAAACCAATCAACAACAAGTTTAAGCATTCAGAAAATAGTCAAATGTTGGCATAAAAGATCCTCCCAGCTGATGAAAGAAAAAATGGGCATCAATAGAGGCTAAGACCCAACTCAAAAAATTTCACAGGTGTAACACCCCATATCTTGACCTTTAGGGAGTTAGAAGATGGATTGTTTATTGATCTTAGTAATTCAATTCTTAACATTTGTTTGGGCTCAATTAGATTGAGATAAATATTTGAGATATGTACATATTTTTATATGTTGCATGATATTGTTTTCATTGTTATATACTCATGATGATGATAGCTCTTTGATTTGTTTAAACATGCAAGTTAAAATGTGGAATTTAGG
>JASDQU011404170.1:0-11450 GCA_032191745.1 Picea mariana
GGTGGGATGAACTACAGGCAGAGAAGAGGATCAAAGGAAAACATAAGATATAATTGGGATAGAATGGTGGCCAAATTGAAGGCTAAATTCATACCTAAGGATTGCCAGATAAATTTGTTTAGGAAGTTGTAGAACCTCACACAGAGGATTATGACAGTGAACGAGTACACAGAAGAATTTTATAGGTTGAATATTAGGACTAGACAAAGGGAGAAGGATGATGAAAATTTTTCCAGGTATATAAATGGCTTGAGGTATGAAATCTAGGATGATATTAGCATGATGACCATAAGGATAGTGGAAGATTCTTATCATATTGCATTGAAGGCAAAAGAAAAGTTGGCCAGGAATTAGAGTCAGCAAAACAAAAGTAGAGGTTCAAATAGAGGTAAGAGGATTGTCTATGATAAGGCACCGAAAACTAAGGATGAGAATGAGAAATAATATGGTCACTTTGAAAGGGGAGGAAGATCCGAAAGAATACCATTTGGTGGGAGAAATTGTTTTCCTCGAGGAAGAGGAAGAGGTAGAGGAGGTGGGGTTAAATGTTATGCCTGTGGAAAGACATAACACATGTCGTTGGAATGCCCCGAGAGGAAGAAAGAAGAGGAGGAGAAGCACAGATTTTTGAAGCCCAAAAGAATGTGGAAGAAGAGGCAACATAAGGAGGACAGAACCTTATGATGAGGAAATTTCTTCTAAATCTAGAGAAAGAAATAGAAGACTCAGTTCAACGAACAAGGTTGTTCAGGACTGCTTGTAAAACAAAGGACAAATTTTACAACATGATTATAGACAGTGGGAGTACTGATAATTTAGTATCTATAGAAATGGTGGAGAAGATGGAGCTGGAGACAACTACACACCCAAGCCTGTATAAAGTATCGTGGTTGTAAAAAGGAAATCAAGTAATGGTAAGTCAACAATGTAAAGTTGAATTTAAAATAGGAGGTTATAAAGATGAGATTCAGTGTGATGTAATTCCTATGGATGTTTTCTAGGGGAGAACATGGAATTTTGATAGGAACGACAGTCATGATGGGAGGAAAAACACTTACACCCTGGAGAAAAATGGTAGAACCCACATGTTACTGCCAATAGAAGAGAAGAAAAAAAAGGAAGAATCCAACACAAGAATACTTCTCATGAGTGGGAAGGAACTCTTGAAGGAGATTAAAAAAGATCAAGAAATGCAATTTGTTGTAGTGAGGAAGCCAAGAGTTATCCTTACCAATACTTCTATGGATTATTTACCTGAAGAAATCCAAGAATTGTTAGAGAATTTTTCTAACATAGTAGTGGATGAGTTACCTCACTCATTACCACCCATTAGGAGTATCATCCACCATATCGACTTGATTCCAGGAGCCAATTTACCAAACAAAGCAGCGTATAGGTTGACACCTTGAGAGAATGAAGAGGTTAAGGATCAAGTTTAGGAGTTGTTGGATAAAGGTTTAGTCAGGGAAAGTCTAAGCCCATGTGTAGTGCCAACTGTATTAAGTCCAAAGAAGGATTGAGGATGGATAATGTGTACAGATTCCAGAGCCATCAACAAGATAACCATTAGGTATAGATTTCCTTTACCAAGGATGTATGATTTGATGGATTTTCTGAGTGGAGCAAGCTATTTTTCCAAGATAGACTTGAAGAGTGGATATCATCAAATAAGGATGAGAGAGGGAGTGAATGGAAAACATCATTCAAGACAAATGAAGGTTTGTTTGAATGGCTAGTCATACCATTTGGGTTGACAAATGAACCAAGAACATTTATGATATTAATGAATGAAGTATTGAAAGACTTCATAGATAAATTTTTCATTGTATATCTGGATGATATATTAGTTTTCAACAAAACATAGGAAGAACATTTAAAGCACTTGACATTAGTGATGAGGAGATTGCAGCAAGAAAATTTGTTAATAAACTTGAAGAAAAGTTCTTTTATGAAGACATAACTCATATATTTGGGTTTTGTGATTTCTTCAAATGAATTGAAGATGGATCCAGATAAGGTGAGAGCAATCAAACACTGGTCGCCACCAAGGAACATATTTGAGGTGAGAAGTTTCCATGGGTTAGCAAGTTTTTATAGAAATTTTATCAGAAATTTTAGTGGTATATGTGCACCCATATTGGACATTGTGAAAAAGAAACATAAGTCTTTTAATTGGACAGAGGAGGCTGAGAAAATCTTCAGAGTGTTGAAAAAGAAGATAACAGAACAACCAATTCTGGTATTACCATATTTTGGAAAAACATTTCAGGAAAGATGTGATGCAAGTGGAATAGCCATTAGAGCAGTCTTGAGTCAAGATAATAGGCTAGTTGCTTATTTCAGTGAGAATTTGAATGGTACCAAGGAGAAATACTCTACATATGACAAGGAGTTTTATGAAGTGATTCAAGCTTTGAAGAAATGGAGACATTATTTAATTCCAAAGGAGTTTGTCTTGTATAGTGATAATCAAGCTTTGCAATTTATTACTAGGCAATAGATGTTGAATATGAGGCATGCTAAGTGGGTAGAATTCATGCAAGATTTTACTTTTATAATTAAACATATTTATGGAAGTGCTAATAAAGTTGCAGATGATTTGAGTAGGAGGAGTTTGGTTACACAAGAATTCCAAGTGAAGACCTTAGGGTTTGAGCACCTGAAGGAAATGTATCAGGAAGATCCAAATTTTAAGGAGGCTTATGAAGCATATGAAAATCCTTTGTTGAGGGCTATAAATTCATGGGCATAATATTTAATCCAAGATGGATTGTTGTTTAAAGGAATTCAATTGTGCATACCAAGATGCTCAATGAGAGATAATTTGTTAAAAGAAAAACATAGTGGAGGTCTAGTCGGACATTTCGGTCATGACAAAACATTTGTGCAACTGAATAGTTTGTATTATTGGCCAGGTATGAGGGAAGACGTGAAGAAATTTGTAGATTGATGTAATATTTGTCAACATGAAAAATGAAAGAGACAAAACACTAGTTTGTATCAGCCATTGCCTATTCCAGAAAGGCCTTGGGATGCAATTAGTATGGATTTTGTATTAGGATTACCTAGAACCCATAAGGGAAGTGATTCCATATTTGTTGTGGACGATAGAATTTCTAAAATGGCACATTTCATACCATTCCAGAAAACAAATGATGCTACACACATAGCCAATTTGTTTTTCAGAGAAGTTGTGAGACTACATGGATTACACAGAAGTATAGTCTCAGACGGGGACACTAAGTTTGTAGGACATTTTTGGAGGAATCTATTGAAGAGGATGGGAACTAATTTATATTTTAGTTCAGTATATCACCCTCAGACAAACTGACAGACTGAAGTGGTGAACAAGAGCTTGGGAAAATTGTTAAGGATTTTAGTCACTGAACAAGGTCGTCAGTGGGATCAGATTCTGGCACAGGCAGAATTTGCATTTAACAATTCAGTTAATAGGAGCATTGGGAAAAGTCCATTTGAGATAGTATATGGAAGTCAACCAAGAGGGGTTGCAGAATTGAGAGAGTTGAATCAAGATGAATTCAGGAGCGCTAGAGGATAATATTTTGCTACATAAATGCAAAGACTTCATGATCAAGTTAGGAGGCAACTACAGGATAGTAATAAAAAGTATAAGGACAAGGTTGATCATAAAAGAAGGGAAGTTCAATTTGAAGTGGAAGATGAAGTTTTAGCTCATTTGAGAAAGGAAAGGTTTCCAAGAGGAACATATAATAAGTTGAAGATAAAGAAGATAGGACCATGCAAGATCCTTAGAAAATTTGCAGCAAATGCTTATGAGATCGAGTTGCCAGAAAATGTTGGGATATCACCGATATTCAACGTTGTAGACCTGTATCCTTATAGCAGTGATGACGCGGGAAAATTAGATGATCAAGAAGATATTCAGGGGAAAAAACAGATGCCCATAGTAGAAAAACCTCAGATGGAGAAAATCTTAGAACAGAGAGTTGAAAAGAAAACCAGAAGAAAGATGTATCTTGAATATTTGGTGAAGTGGAAATATCACCCAGTGGAAGATTCAAGTTGGGTAACAGAACCTGATATTTTGAAGCATGGAAAAACAATGCAAGAGCTCATGGACAAAAGTCCATGAATATTTTGGCCAGAGGAGTATGATGCAGGAGCATCGCTATCAAATAAAGAAAAGCAAAAGTGGAAGCGAAATTGACACCTCAACACTTTGAAAGAGCCAAACCGACTCTTAACCATCTTGGTGGCAGTGTGAAGGTTTTTTTGAATTTCTCGTTAATTAAATTAGTTGTATGTAAAGTCGGGCTACCGTTTGAACTGACGGATCATTATAAATCCTTACACGGCTGTAAAATATTACAGGTGTAGGATATTATCCCTTATTAGTCATTAGGTTGCATTTAATTGAGCTGAGTAGGTAACCACTAGAGTAGAAGGTGATAGAACTTAGATAGTAGGAAGAAGAGAGGGGAAGGGCTCTCAGTCCTTAGACAAGTTTTTTCATTTTTGTGTCTGTAAGAGATAACAACTGTAATCATGTGTTTTTGGAATGAATAGAATAGAGGAGAATTTATCCAATTGTACAGTGTTGATATTGTTTTATAGTTTTACTGTTGTTATGAATTTTGTGGATGTATGAGGTTCATGATGAATGAATGAATTCATGAAGAATTGAATAAGTTTCAATTGTTTCTCTTCTGTAAGTTTATGCGAGTGCATACCGAACACGAGGAGTGCGTGTGAGAGAGTCTTTCGAATCGAAGCTCAGAAGAGATAGCATGGAACTTTTGTATGAAGAGGGTTCATATTAAGCGCAAGGAGTGTGTATGCAAAGTCTTTAAATTGGAGAAAACGTTGGAGAAATAACTCATTTTTTCTCATAAGACAGTGAAGAGGTCAGTTCCAAGGAGTGCACAGGACCAAGAATTGACTAAGTGTCGAAGAAATCCCTTTGAGGAATTCAAAGTTCGAAGGAAGAACATGTACGGAGGATTTAGTGGGAGAAATCCTTCAGAAGAATACATTTTGAAGGCTGGACAAGATAAAGGGTTAAGATCCATCCAGGAGGAGTCGAACCTTTTCAGACCATTAGATCTTGGAGAAGTCGTGAACTGATTAGGCACGAGGATCTTTCGGAATTCACGAATCGGACGATTTGACGCGAAGAGGAGTGAAATCCTCCGAAGCACGAAGTTGCGAAGTGGATCTCGACCGTTGGTTGAGGGAGAGATAAGGATTGTCGATTATCCAGGGGGAATTCAGGATTCATGATTTAGGAGAAAGCGGTGAAGTCATTGTAAAAAAGGATGAAACCTGAAGTTCCAAAGTGGAATAAGGGTATGATCTAAGTCGTTGATCATTGGTTAAGGAGGATCGTTGATCTCCACATGTGGAGAAAATTCGTGATTCGAAAATCGGAAGTTGTGGAGTGGAGTGTGTTAAGGATCCCTGAAGGTAGGAATCTGAATAGATCATAGCCGTTGGTTGTGGATCATTAAGAACTGTTGATCTAATCCGAAGATTTCACGTATTCATACTTCGAAAGAATCTTGAAAACCAGAGCGTGGATAACGTGAAGTGCGAAGTCACGAAGCGCTTAAGAAGCTAAGCCTAGGGTCATAGCCCGAGGTCGTATGTGATTGCCTCCAGAAACAAATTTTTGGCGTTGAGTTCGATTTTGGAAACATGGGCCTAAGTGAATTGTTTCAGAGGACAAGTAAAGACCCGAAGAACTAATCCAACTCAAGAGTTTAAGATCCTAGACCAGGAGGTCACGTAGCCATTTGGAGAGAAGGGTGGTCTGCACCAATTTTCTTGGCCATGTCTGTTTGAGCAACATCTATGAAAGTGATGGCTTGAGCAAGATGGCCTTCATGTCCCAATAGAGGTTGACAATGTGGAGGTATTTGGTATCTTTGGCATGGATTGTACCAGTGTCGGGAAAAACAAGCATGACTTTCGCATCGACGACAACATCCAGAGTGATTGACCTCTTGTGACAGGCCTCATTTTCCAAATATTCAATGTCAGCTTGGGATTCTGACACTGTGGTGTTGAAGAATTCTCCCATAGCCTTCATCACTTCTTTGTGAATTCTCGACCAAGGATGAGAGCAGTGGATGCTACCTCTACTTCTCAGAGAAAACTTATCCATGGAGGTTCCTTGAAGCTAGGATATGGAAAAACCAAGGGAGAAGCCAAAAATATTAGGAATGTTGAGGAACCAGAGCCTGCAAGTATCCCAAATCTCGTTGGAATTCTAGAATTGACTGTAGAAATGAAGATTGGCTCGAGGGGACGCGTCCTCCATAAAATTGGCAATAATTCCTTTCGTACCAAAGCCAACAGTCAGCGTTGAATGCCAATCCATGGCATATAGGGAGAGTAAGTAATTTTCAAGGCTGAATGTCATCAGTCACAACCCAAAGTGATTTTTGTAGGTACTAATCGAGTTGTCGATCTTCATGGTGGAGGTATCGAGGAGAGGTCTATAATAACTAGTGGAGGGCATGAGAATGATTGCTAGCGCATATCCCCTGTTCAACTTAAGACTAGAGTTAATGATGAGCATTGGGACGAGGTGAGTGGATGGCCCGTGGTAGCTGGATTTGAGTGGTGTGAGTCTCCATGGAATTCCTAATGCCCAGGATTCAAAAAGGGGTTCCATCTGGCACCCGACTCAAAAGATCCTTGTTTAAACTTTTATGGAAGGATATAGCATGAATTTATGAGAATACATGTTCTATTGTTAAAATGATGCTTCATTTCAATCACATAAAATGTGATTTTAAGTTCTCTTCTTTGTCAAGAGACTAGAGAATCCCTTGAACGCAGAAGACTATAGACCTTGAATGACTTACAACTAGATGACCACATCAAGAGAATCCCTTACCACATCAATAGAATCCCTTAAACATATAAGGTTATAGGCCTTGAATGACTTACAACTCTATGACCACATCGAGAAATTTATCGCGTCTCGTATGATTTATAGGTAGTTTCGTAGATTTCTGGGAAGCTTTTCGTAACCAAAATATTTTATCAACGAAGCACAAAACTTTTTTCATATCCGAAAAATTAATAAATAAAACATAATCACTATGATACGTTGTGGCTAGAGGAAAAATTATAAATAAATGATTTATATAAAATACTATAATAATTTATTGACCTTTAAATTTGAAGGTAATATTAAGTTTACTTTAAAAAGAAGGAAATATTAAGTTTACTTTAAAAAGAAGGCACTATGTTTTCTTAATTTATATGGAAATTCATTTTCAAGACCTAAATATTAATATTTAGGTTTTTCTCTTGCATTATATATTAACATTAAATATTCCTCTTACATTATATAAAAAATAATTTTATAGAAAAAACATTAAGGAGGGATATCATATGTGATTCAGAATATGGTGCATCGGGTTTTACTGCACACTTATGTTAATAAAACCTAAATATAAATTGGAATAGAAATTGAAATTGAAATTCAACTTGAAATTAAAATAGAAATTGAAATTGAAATGGAAGAGAAATAGAAATAAAATTTGAAATTGAAATTTAAAATTTAACATGTATAATGAAATCAACATTTATGTATATGTATATTGAATACAAATAGAAATTTACATGTACACTAAAATCAATACATTACAAATTAAAATAGAAATAAAAATTGACATGTACACTTAAATATAATCACAACAACCCTCAATGACTTACCACTACAAGTCATCATCAAGAAATTTTCCAATGTCTCTTTATAGGTTGTTTCACTTTGGCTAGAATATCTGCTCAAAGAAGCACAAAACCTTTTTTAGATCCTAACAAATTAATAAATAAAACCAAATAACTATGATACATCGTGGGCATAAGAAAAATTATAACTTAATGATTTATATAAAATAATATAATAATTTATTGACCTTTAATTTTGAAGGCAATATTATGTTTGCATTATGTTTTTTTAACTTATATTAAAATTTATGTCCAAAATTCATTTTCATAAGTAAACATTAATATTTGGGTTTTTCTTTTACATTATATATTAACATTAAATATTCTTCTTACATTATATAAAAAATAATTTTATAGAGAAAACACTAAGGAGGTATATGCACTATGTGAAAACACCAAGGAGGGATATCAGATGCACACCTGTGGTAATAAAACCTAAATAGAAATTGACATTGAATATAAATATAAATTGAAATTGACTTGTACATTAAAATCAATGCCTTAGAAATTGACATGTACAATTAAATCAACAATTATGTATATGTATAATGAATACAAATAGAAATTAACATGTACACTGGAATCAATGTGTTAGAAATTAAAATAGAAATAGAAATTGATATTTACACATAAATTATTGTGTTACAAATTGACATGTATAGTGAAATCAAGACATCTAGAAATTGAAATGTACACTGAAATCAATGCTTTAATGCTTTAGAAATTGAGTAGAAATTAAATAGAAATAGAAATTGACATTGAATAGAAATTGACATAGAAATAGAAATTGAAATTTAGGTGTACACTGAATTCAATGCATTAGAAATTGACATGTACACTAAAATCAATGCTTTAAAAATTGACATGTAGAATAAAATCAATAATTCTCTATATGTATACTCAACAAAAATAGAAATGGACATGTGTGATCTTGAGGCCAGAGAGTCTTTATGTATATCTTCATGTTTTTTAGGTTGGCAAGAAATGACAGTATGTTGGTATTATAAATGTAAATCACATGCAAATATTAATGAAAAACACATCATTGCGGAAAACCAACCATGTAAAAGAGTATAGGGGGATAAACTCCACTAGATAGGGAAAGGGGGATAAAAATTAAGGATAAGGGGCTAAGCTAGGGATCTTAAACCAAAAATGAATATTATATTAATATTCCTTAAAGTATAAAGTATGGATAATTATTTTATCCTAAGTTATAAGGATGGGGACAAGTGGGCCGAGAAAGTTCTCAACATGAAAAGTGTCAAGTTGGGAACATGTATACATATAGTTTGGACTTAGTTCATTTTCCATAATTTTCATGATCATTCACTCACTCATTCAGATGTCCTCTGTACCTTCATGTTACTATCACTGTACATGTACATGTACCCATACCTGTATCCTTACCGGTTAGCTTAGGAGTTGGACTAAAGAAGTTGGTTGTTAGGCCCATGGGATATTGAAGAGGTGGGTTATCAGGCCCGTGCAAAATTATCTTGAGGTGAGAGAATTGCTAGAAATTGGTTTCTCGAAGGTGCCAAACTGTAACTACAAGGCTATGAGACTTCCTCTCCGGCCTATTGTTGAATCCCCATAAAGGAAGTGGGGCAGCCACGTTAGTATTGAGCAGAGAAGAGGCACACTTCCTGGGGTGGGACAAGCATGTGGGGAATGAGGGACTGTAGGCTATTAGTTCAAGTTGGCACCCGCGACTGATTTTTTCATGCGCTCTGAGATACATAAGCCTGGTTAGGAATTCCTTTACCCAAGTGGAGTTTAGCCCCAAATCAGAGGTGACCCACTGTTGAGAGTTTTGAGCAGTGTGGTATAAGGCTGGGAGGAACGTGGAAGTTCTGCATGTAATCAATGATATTTTTATCAAGATAAGTGTCAATTGTGTGTTAAATTATGTGTTGCATTATTATTTATGCGTTTATTTTTATGGGTTTTACCTGTGTATGCTACATGTGTGTTTTTATTATTATTTTGTATGAATTTATGCATTTGCAGAGTATTTGTATTTTTTAGTTTGGTATCAAAGTTTGATTTTTTGGTTGGCATGGACTAGTTGGTTGTTGGGGATGCTACAATGTGGTATCATAGCTCCAGTTTTCAACACTAAGCCTGGATGGTGTTGACGCTTAAAATAAAAATGATAAATATTGCTTGCAAATGATTTTCAAGCTCTATTATTTATTTATAATAATAATATTTAACTAGTAGGTGGGACACCCTTGTACACTAGTGGCGCTATAATGGATATGTTGCACTCATATTTTTGTTTGTTGTTATAATGATGCCAACACAGTCCTCTACAGTTGATGATTCGGGACATAGTTTTATTCATTATAGCGACATAAGATGGTTGGTTGAATGTGTTATTGCTAGATGGTTTTGATTATCACTCACAATTTATGGAAGTACTATGGATAAAAGGAACATTTTTTACAAGTGTTATGTTTATGCATTAAACATTGTTGATTAGTTTATACATGATTTCATGCAAAAGATGATATGGGAGCTTAAACAAAAAGAAAAAGAAAGGTATGGACAAGACCTAAGGTTATATATGGTGACAAAAGAAGGTGTACAAACCTTGTTTCTATACTTGTTCACTTTGATTAAAGAATTATGTGTGAGACATATATGGTAACGTTATAGCATATGGTTGTTGTTAAAGTTTTGATATGATTTGGGGTGGCGCACTATGCAATGGATATAGCAATGTATATTTGTTTGAATTAATGGTTGATGTGATGGTGTATGGGATGGCTTCTACGTTGAATTGAATAGGGTTGGGGAAGGAAGCGATGTGCATTTACTGCACGTCACTCAAACAACCCTCGAGCCCATTACCCTAGCCATACTTGCATTTGGTTTTTTGGCTCTCGTGGTTGTGGAGGCTCCGCGATTTCTGGTTGTGAAAGGAAAATACAATCCAGCTCTTCCCTCAAGTGAGCTTTCTAGGTATGGTTCCTTTATTTTCCATCCATGATGGTCCCTCTGTGTTATGAATCGATTTTTTGGCTCAAAATTGCATGAAATCTGTGTTTTTCTTAAGTTTTGACTGTGTATCAGTGTTGTGCATATGGTTTCATCTGTGAATACTTTGGATTGTTGGTGTTTTAAAGAAAAGGAATGTATTTTATTGTTGTGTGTAGCCTGTGCATTGGTTATTGGTTTAAAACATGTCAGTCAACTTGCGTTTTTACTTTGGTTCTCTGTGGAAAATTATGATAATGGTGTAACAAGCTTTGAGTTTTGGTGCGTGGATTTTACTACCAATCTTGGTGTTGAATTCTTGTCACTCCTTTTCCTCTCGGTAGTTGGTATGTTCCGTTCCTCCGGGTTTCAATGAAAATTGTTTAAGTGTTGGAGTGTTCTTTCTTCGTTCTGGTCGAACCTCGAGCTATATGTTTTCATGGCATTTCCTTCACTATCACTATCGCTATGGAATTTCCTTCATTACTGAAAGCGTTGCACAATCGGGTCTTGGGAATCACCCAAAATTTTAAATGGAAGCTCGTTTATGATTGGGTTGGTCACGGGTTGTGTTTGAGAATTCTCTTCACAATATTTTGAGTATTCGCTTCCTCTCGTCTCCGTTGGGGTGGCTGACTGTTATGATTTGTTAATCCTCATTGTCAAGTTTTTGGGTTACACGTTATTCAGCTGTGGTGATGTTAAAAGGAGCATGAGTTATCTATTGCTTCGAAGATCAT
>JASDQU011404170.1:15408-36704 GCA_032191745.1 Picea mariana
AACACAGTCACTACAAATGAACACTTGGTGGCATTTTCTAATTCTTGTCACAACATAGGAGCAAATGACAATGACACTTGTATGCGGTTATTTATTAATTCCCTTCAAGGGAAATCAACTACAAATTTATTTGATCCTCCTCCCAAGATTCTTTCCACTTGAGAGGAGTTATTTTATTGGTTCAAATACACTTATGGGTAGTCTAAGAGCCTATTCGGACAATTATGGGAGTAAAATAACATTGTGTAAAAAGATGGTGAGGCTATCAAGCCTTTCAACTTACATTTCACCAAGTTATATAACCAAATTCCCAAACTTATTTTCCCTAAGAACCAATCCACTTTTATGCATTACTATAATTCTCTACCTTCCCCGTAACATCATAGGCTTGAAGAAAAGACCATTGACAACCTTGGTTCTTCTCTGCATACTTGTTTAGAGTATGAAAAACAACTTGAAAGAACGGGTCTTCCCCAGGGAGACTCAGTTAAACAAACATACATGTCCACCCTCTTACAGCTTGTACAAGACATGAATAATCGAATGATAGTGTATAAGCGAAAGGGAAATGTCCCTTCACTTACCCCTAGAGCCCCATTTTATTCTTCACCACCCTTTAGGAATCCTAATGAAAACAACTTTCAGCCTAAAGCCAACATGCCTCATAGTTGGTGTAACGTTTGCAAGGAACACCATGAGGAAAGTACTTGTGAGGTAAAGAAGAGTGCCAGAGATAAAATATTGGTAAAAGGCCTGAAACTACCATTGTTGTTCTATATTTAGCAGAACCAAAGGATGTCATGATCATAAACACTAGGAATAAATCCTATGCTTCGAAAGGAAAATATGATCCCCCTCGTACTTCTTCCAGCCCAATCTCATCCTCACCAGCTGCTACTGTACAAGTTACTAAAACTTCTGATAGTCAAGGAGCTCCACCCCCTCATCCCTCTTCCAAATACAACATTCTCAATAAATTGGATAATATTAAAGCTTATTCTACCCTCCTATACATGGTTGTCGTCCTTTAGAAACAAAAGCATCTAAAAAATTTGATGGAAGGAAAAAATTCCACCATAGCCAATCTCTCTGAAGAGGTAGATGAAGAGGAATCAACTGCAAATAAAGTAGGTGTACATAATTTTAGACACTCTGTAAAAAAACCTCTGTTTTTTATTTCTGTAAAGATTATGGACAAAATAGCCCATTATTGTCTGATTGACGGTGGTTCAGGCCCAAGTGTAATGTTGAAAATTATTATGGAGGAGCTAGGCTTGTCTTGTACAAATGAAAATGCCAGAATCATGCTCTCTTATAATAGTTTACAAAAATTGACTATAGATGAGATCAAGTACATGACCTTGGTTTTGTGAGAGCATTTTGAAATAAGGATAACCCTTAATATTCAGGTAATTGACATGCTAGTGAGTAATTATTCAATCATCTTAGAAAGAGACTAGCAAGCCTTGACAGGTGGATACCTCTCACTTGACAGGAAACAATTATTTGTTCCTCGGAATGGGAAGAGCATCATAGTCCTAGGGGAGGGAATAATTCCACCTTATATAGAAATCATCCCACAACCTAATGTAAATTATATTGAAGAGGACCTAGGAGTGTACTCCATCTTTTCCGATGAGGAAAACACTACCTTGGAACAAATCGACCTCGAGGATGGGATGTGGCATATGCACTTTAATGGTTCATGCTCCAATGAAGTAAGTGGAGTTGGCATTATCTTGTACTCTCATGTGGGCAAAATTCACAAAGTTTCCTATAGGTTAGAGTTTGCTTGCACAAAAAATGTCACCGTATTTGAAGCGTTACTGCTAGGCATTGAAAATGCATATAATTTAGGTTGTGGTCAACTTGCAATTTTTGGGGACTCTGAACTTGTTGTAAACCTTGTACATAATATATATTCTCCTAGTAAAAATTTAATGAAACGCTACACCCAAACTGTCTGTGCACTTATCTCGAACTTGCTATCATTCAACATCACTCATGTTAAAAGGGAACTTAATTCAATGGCTGATAGGTTAGTTGTTTTTGCAGCCTCTCCTACACAACAACTTCTTCCACAAAGACGTAATTCCACCTTTGAATATTTGTTTCGTCCTTATATCCTTGACAATGTAGATTCATGGAAGGTCTTTCCTAGTGATGAGAGCATTTGTGCTTTCATACAACATGAACCTTATAAGCCCAAGGATATTATATACATGGAAAACAACAAAATTCCGAAGGGATTGACTCCTCTAGAAAGTTAATTTTCATTGAGTGATGTAGGAAACAAATGAAAACATAAAGAGGAGGAGTCAAAAAGGAAAGTGGGTGAAACCATTTCCTTAAACATTGGGACACTCGATTCCCCAAAGAATGTTAAGATAGGTGCCCAATGTTATGATGGAGAAAAATTGAAGTTCATTGAGTTACTTCGTGAATTTCAAGATGTTTTTTTTTGGTTTTATGAGGATCTTCGTGGTTTTGATCCTGCTCTTATACAACATGAAATTCCTATCAAGAAAGGCATAAAACTAGTTAGGCAAAAACAAAGATCCATTAACCCTGCACTGGAAGAAACTGTTCAGAAGGAGTTGGAAAGACTCTTGAAGGTTGGGATAATTTTCCCTGTTAAGTATTCTGAGTGGGTTTCAAATTTGGTTCTCCTTCGGAAAACGACTGTTCAGATCAGATTATGCCTTTATTTTCGTGCATTGAATAGCATAAAAGACCATTTTCCTCTCCCTAATATGGTAATGATTTTGCAACAAGTTGCAAAGTCACAGATGATGTCCTTACTTGACGATTTTTCTGGTTACAGTCAGATCAAGGTAAAAAGGACAAATAAATATAAAACCACTTTTATTACATGTTGGGGCACATTTCACTTATGAACGTATGCCTTTTGGCTTATCTAATGCAAGTGCCACTTTCCAAAGAGCTATGAAAATATATTTTGACAAACTAATCGGAAAAATTATTCAGATTCATCTTGATGACTTAATTGTGTATTCAAAAAACCAATCAGATCATTTTGGTCATCTTAGAAAGGTTCTCATGTGATGTAGGAAATTTGGCATTTATTTAAATACTTATAAGTCTATCTTCGACATTACCAAGGGAAATCTCCTTGGGAACATTGTCTTTGATTCAGGTATAAGCATAGATCTCGAAAGGATTGTTGTTATCTTAAATCTTCCTTCTCCTACTTCCAAAAAGGAGGTTGAAGCCTTTATGGGTATTGTCAACTTTTTTTGTAGGTTTGTTCCTGATTTTGTTGTAATGGTCAAACCAATTCACAATCTTCTTAAGAAAGATCGCTCCTTTTCTTGGATTGATGACGTAAAAAATCCTTTCGTAAGGATCAAGAAGTAAATCAGTTCCACATCGGTTTTGGCGAAGCTAGATTTTGAGAAAGAATTTATTATATATACTAATGCCACATAGGAAACAGTTTCTGCTATCCTCATGCAATGTGATGACCAAGTTAACGAGAAACCAATAGCTTACATGGGTCAAATCTTGTCAGATGATTAATTTAAATATTATTATATTGAAAAACATGATTTTTCTCTTGTTAAAGTTGTTGAAAAATTTTGCCAATTTATCTTAGGGAAGCAGACGCTGGTACAAGTCGCTTTACCTACTGTCAAGTTTTTTCTCTGACAGACTTATCTTTCAGGGAAGCTTACACATTGTCTTTCCAAGATTTAGGAGCATGATTGAACTATCATGACTTCTAAAACCATTAAGGGACATGACTTATCCCTTCACTTAGCTCAACATGCAGAAGAAAGTGAAGAAATTGATGAGTGAGATAACTCTTTGTCAGCACTATTTTATATTGACAGTCAAGTCCTTCCTATAGTTGAGCATCCCTGGTATAAAGATCTAGTGTATTATTTTCAAAACCAAAGGTATTTAGATAACTTAGATACTCATCAAAGGAGAAGTATATGTCTTGAATCTTCCAGGTACGTCATTTTAGGAGACTTCTTGTTTAGAAGATCTATTGATGGTATGTTACTTCGCTGTGTGAATAATGAGGAAGCACAAAAATTGTTACAAGAGACTCATGGATCTTCAGATTCTATTATTCATGTAGGAGGCCACTTTTCTGCTAAAACTATTGCTTTTAAAATTATTTGGAAAGGGTACTATTGGAGTTTTATCTTTCGTGATTCTTATAATTTTTCAAGATCTTGTGACAAGTTCCAGAAGTTCGTTGGGAAGGAACGCCTTTTTTCCATGCCTTTACAACCTATCCTCCCTGACTTTCATTTTTCAAAATGGGTTCTGGACTTTATTGGTCCTATTAATCTCCCATCTTTAGCAGGGAAAGTTTTTATCTTGACAGCCACATATTAGTTTACAAAATGGACTGAAGTTGTCCCACTTAAGCATTCACAGGATGAGCAGGTGATTTCTTTCCTTGAGACTAACATTTTTTCCATATTTGGTCTTCCTTTGGAAATTATTACAAACAATGGTCCTGCTTTTATTTCTGCTAAGATGACTCACTTTCTAGCTAAATTGGGGGTTAAACATTTTACCTCATCATCTTATTATCCCCAAGGAAATGGTCAAGCTGAGTCTACTATCAAAAATCTGGTTAGAATTATCAAGAGGCTCATTGAAGATAAGCCTTGTCAATGGAACACTCTCCTCACTTACACCCTTTGGGAATATCGCACTACCACTAAGGTGAGCACAGGTTGCACTCATTTCCAGCTTGTTTATGGTCAAGAATCCATTCTGCCTATCAAGATGGAACTTTCTTCTCTAAGGCTAATGCTATAGGTTGAATAATTAAATTATTCCAATATCTCTCAAAGAATGAATGCACTTTTGTCTTTAGAGGAACAAAGGACATTTTCCTTGGATAACATAAAGACAAGACAACAAACGTTTATAAGATATTTCAATAAAAGTTCAAAAGTTGTCAAATTTAAGGTTAATGAGAAGGTCTTGATGTGGGATTCAACTCATGCTAATAGAGGAAGGCATTCAAAGTTCCAAAATTTATGTTTGGGTCCTTTTAAGATCATTTTTTTCTTGGGCGCAAATTCCTATATCCTAAAGGACTTGGAAGAGAGATTTTTTTCCTATTGCACCAACGGTTCCCACTTAAAACACTATGTGGAACCAACTTGAAAGTTTAAATGTTGTATGGAATTTTTTTCTGTATTATAGTTTTGTTTTATTGCTTTGATTTTACTTTGTTGTTATTTCTTTCTGTTGTTTCATCACTGTTGTGTATTCCTTTTATTTACTTCTTTCCTTGCCAAAAATAAAATGTTGGATCAGTTTTTCCACAACGACGCTATTATGCAAGTATTGTTAATCAATAACAATCATGTTGCACAACTGTCATGATGTTCCCCCTTGAATATATCATTGAAATTTTTATTTGCTTCAACTTTTGTTAGATAAGATAGTTTTTTTTTCATCCCTATTTCTACTTTCCTTTTCTTCCCTCCACTCCAAGATTCAAAAGAGCACACCAAACAAAATTTCTCCTTGAATTCAAGAATGATCTCACTATGATTAATCAGATGATTATGCATACAGGGATAATCCCCCTCATACATAACACTTTCCATGAGTTATTTCCAAAATCCCAAATCATTTTTTCCCTTAAAGCGCTCACTTCCCCCTGTTGCATAATCGCTCTAATGTATATTTCCTTGATCTAATGTTCACCTAGTCTGCGAAACCAGGCAATCTGAGTCCTTAATCTATTGGAAACGTATTTCCCTTTGGAGTCACTAGTTTGTTGACGCTTAAAATCACAACGATGAATACTGCTCACAAATGATTTCCAGGCTATATTATTTATTTATAATAATAATAATTAACTAGTAGGTGGGACCCCCTTGTAGAATAGTGGTGATATGATGGATATGTTGCACTCATATTTTTGTTTGTTGTTATAATGATTCCAACACAATCCTCTACAGTTGATGATTCAGGACATGGTTTTATTCGTTATGGAGACATAAGATGGTTGGTTGAATGTGTTATTGCTAGATGGTTTTGATAGTCACTCACAATTTATGGTAGTACTATGGATAAAAGGATAATTGTTTACAGGTGTTATTTTTATGCATTAAACATTGTTGATTATTTTATACATGATTTCATGCAAAAGATGATATGGGAGCTTAAGCAAAAAGAAAATAAAACTATGGACAAGCCCTAAGGTTATATATGGTGACAAAAGAAGGTGTACAAACCTTGTTGCTATACTTGTGCGCTTTGATTAAAGGATTATGTGTGAGGCATATATGGTAACGTTATAGCATATGGTTGTTGTTAAAGTTTTGATATGATTTGGGGTGGCGCACTATGAAATGGATATAGCAATGGATATTTGTTTGAGTTAATGGTTGATGTTATGGTGTATGGGCTAGCTTGTACGTTGAATTGAATAGGGTTGGGGAAGGAAGCGATGTTCATTTACTACACATCACTCAAAAAACCCTAGAGCCCATAACCCTATCCATACTTGCATTTTGTTTTTCGTCTCTAGTGGTTATGGAGGATCCACGATTTCTGGTTGTGAAAGGAAAATACAGTCCAACTCTTCCCTCAAGCGAGATTTCCAGGTATGGTTCTTTTATTTTCCATCCATGATGGTTCCTTTGTGTTATGAATCGATTTTTTGGATCACAATTGCATGAGGTATGTGTTTTTATTAATTTTTTACTGTGTATCAGTGTTGTGCATATTGTTTTGCCTGTGAATACTCTGGACTGTTGGCATTTTAAATAAAAGGAATGGATTTTATTGCTGTGTGTAGCCTTTGCATTGGTTATTGGTTTAAAACATGTCTATCAACTTGGGGTTTTACTATGGTTTTCTATGGAAAATTATGATAATGGTGTAACAATCTCTGAGTTTTAGTGCGTGGGTTTTACTACCAGTCTTGGTGTTGAATTCTTGTCACTCCTTTGCCTCTTGGCGATTGGTATGTTTCATTCCTCTGGGTTGCAATGCAAATTGTTTAAGTGTTGGAGTGTTCTTGATTCGTTCTGGTCGAACCCCGGGCTATATTTTTTCATGGAATTTCATTCGTTACTGAAATTGATGCAGACTCCCCTTCTCTCCTAAGGGTTGAGCGACCTCCTTGTCTAGGATTGATCAAGAAACTGAGTCATATCAACTCTTTGGGTCCCTGCTACACTCCAAACACACTCACACAGGTCCTTTCTCCAAATGCGCAGGTCGTATGAGACCCACGGGTTCTCTCTTGAGCACTGTCCAATTTCCACTTGAAACAGGTGCTTAGCTCTTCCCAGGATGAGCACCTTCACTTATGTGATCATGACTATCACCACCCGCCTAACCAATAGGTTCTATGTGACTTCGCATGTTAGGTGTTTGCACCTAGGCCAACCCCAACTCTTCGACTCCCGAAATCTCGAAGTGGGGCCTAGTGTGTGCTAGCTCCTCCCTTAACCTTCGATGAGATGACCCCTCACTATGCATTGGGGCCAACCTCTTGAGCACTTCATGGTTTCGTGTTTCACGTCCCCAGAGTATTTTACTCACTCGTCTCCCCAATTTTCGAAATCCTGAAATCTGGGCTCTCCTTATGTTAGATCAATGGTCCACAATCCGTGTGATCTGACGGTCTTTCTTTCTCCTTCACAAACTTGGGACTTCATGATTTGTGAAGCCGGCGGACTTCTCCCCTCTCTTCTCCAGATATCTGAACTCATGAATTTCTTGGGACCAGATCTACGGCCTACACCTTTCCTCCGATCAACGGCTATGATCATTTCACAAACTTGGGTTTCATGATTTTTGCTTTCCCTGTGCCCTTCCAAGGGTTAAAGCTCATGCACTTATCCCTGGATCCAACAACTATTTGTCCACATGATCAGATCTAACGGTGGTTTCCACTCCCACTAAAATTTGATTCGTCTGACTCAGAAAGTTTCTAAGTCTCCAAAGGTCTCTAACTTTGAACTCACTCTGAGACCGTCTCTCAGACTTCAACTACACTTATGAAATGTGCTACTCACCTTGACCTTGGTCTCACGAAGACTTAAATTTCCCGTGCACTCCTTGCGTTCAGGGATTTCGATAAATCAGATCCAAAGGATTTCTTGAAGAGGAATTCCTCTCGCCCTCCTGGCATTCTCCTTTTCTCTATGCACACTTTGCACAAGATTCTTACGCATATTTGAGTTCCCGTGAGAAACTGTGCATTCCTTGCAGCAATCACCTTGCAGTCCTTGCAAGGGAAAGTTTCGTTTTATCTCTTCTGAGATTAGGAATTGAAATAGACCTCATCAATGCCCTCCTTGTGTTTTATTTGCACCCCTTGCACCCCTCAACAGAAGAGAAACAATTTAAACTTATCCTAACATTCACAGTTCCATTTAATCATAACATAATTCGTTCATTCATTCATGAAAACACAATAACAGGGAATTGCAAACAATGTCCGCACCATGCATTGGATCATTTTCCCTCTATTATATTCCTAACTGAAAATGGTTACAACTGTAAATGAGAAAAAAAAAAACTAAAACTAAAACTTAGAAATCTCCTACTGACTTGCAGCTAACTTCTATCTAATTTTCATCTATCCCCAGCCTCATTTGGGTGTACAAAGCCTCTATTTATCTCATAGGGATCTTAGGGTTCTCCCCGACTACTTGTCTACATCAAAACTTATACTGACAGCTATCCTAGTGCAGTCGCATTCTAGAGCCATAGTGGAAACTCCCACTTTTCTCACAATCGCTCAAGCATGCCTCTAAGGATTTTTTCGGTGTTGAGTTAAGGCGGACTTCAAAATATTTTTCATAACTGCCAACGTTGAGATCCCATACATATTTTGAGATGCTTATAGGTCTTTCTCCACACACTTGCCAGCGATGCTCCTGCATCATACTCCTCTTGACAAAAAAAGTCATGTACTCCTGTCCATGAGCTCCTGCACCGACTTTCCATGCTTTTGAATAACAACTTCATTTTCCCAACTCGCATATTCTATTGGGTGTCCCTTCCACTTGAACAAATATTCAAAATAGGTCTTCCTCCTGGTATTTCTTCCAATCCTCTAATTAACAATATTCTCCATCTGTGGTTTTTCTGGTATAGGAATTTGTTTCTGCCACCAAATATTCTCTTGATCCTCCGATCCCTCTATACATTCATTCCTGTAAGGATACAGGTCTGAAATATTCAATATAGGTGATATGATCACATCATCTGGCAGCTCAATCTCATAGGCATTTGCATCAAACTTCCTCAACATATTACACGACCCTATCTTCTTCATCTTTAGCTTGTTATATGTTCCCCTAGGGAACCTTTGTTTCCTGAGATGTGCCAGAACCTAATCTCCTACTTCAAATTGAAGTTCTTTGACATGTTGATCAACTCTGCGTTTGTACTCATGGTTAGAACTTTGCAATTGTCCTCTGATCTAGCTATGGAGCCTCTGCATTTCTACAGCAAAGTCTTCTACTCCAGCGCTTCTGATATCACTCTGTTCCAAGTCTCTCAACTCAGATACTCCCCTAAGTTGCATTTCATAAAATATTTGGAATGGGCTCTTTCCAGTGCTCCTATTTGGTGAGTCATTGTATGCAAATTCTTCTTGTGGAAGAATCTGATCCCACTTATTATGGTGTTCAGTAACCAGACTCCTCAACAAGTTCCCTAAACTTTTGTTTACCACCTCAGTCTGTCCATATGTCTGACGGTGATAAGTTGATCTAAATGAAAAATATGTCCCCAAATTATTCCATAGTATTCTCCAAAAGTGACCAACAAATTTTGTGTCTCTATCCGAGACAATGCTTCTGGGTAGTCCGTGAAGTCTTACAAGTTCCTTGAAAAACAGATTTGCAACATGCGTTGCATCACTGGTCTTCTGGCATGGGATAAAGTGTGCCATTTTTGAAAGTCTATCCACCACCACAAATATGGAATAAAATCCTATTTGCGTTATCGGTAGCCCCAACACAAAATCTATGCTTATTGCATCCCAAGGCCTCTCTAGTATTGGCAATGGTTGATACAATCTAGTGTGTTGTCTTTTACCTTTTGCATGTTGGCAGATTCTACATTTATTCACAAAATTTATCACTTATGTTCTCATACTCGACCAATAGTATGAACTGCCCAACTGTGGAAATGTTTTATCATGATTGAAATGTCCAGCCAATCATCCACTATGCTTTTCCTTCAAAAGGTTATCCCTCATTGAGAATTTTGGTATGCACAACTGATTTCACTTGAACAACAATCCCTCTTGAATCATATACTCTATCCAATGGCTTTTGTCTATCAGCACACTATTTCACATGCTTCATATGCTTCCTTGATATATGTATCATCACAATACATGTTCTTAAGGTGTTCAAACCCCAAGGTCTTCACCTGAAATTCTTGTAGAATCAAGCATCTCCTGATTAATGCATCAAGAACTTTGTTAGCATTCCCAACAACATGATTCATGACAAAAGTAAAATTATACATAAACTCAACCCATTTCACATGCTTCTGATTCAATTTTTCCTGTCTGGTTATGAATTGTAAAGCCTGGTTATTAGGGATGATTTTAAGGATGGAAATTTATATTAAAATGTAGAAACATGGGCTAATATTACTAGTCCTTAATATGAAAAATGTAAAATGTTTGGCGATAGTTATGTAAAAATATTCAAATTTCGAAGGATTTTATATACTTTCTATAAATTTTTGGTAATTTTTAAGGTAAAATAATTTCATTCTTTGGAATTTGGGCGAATGGATTTTAGAAAAAATGGAAATTGGCGAATCTTGTTTTGGGAAAAAACATGGAAAATTAGCCCATTTGCGAAATTTAGCCCCTAAAATCATCTATGCTGGTTATCCCTATACAAGACAAATTCATGTGGGACAAGGTAATGTCTCCACTTCTTCAAGGCTTGAATTATGGCATAAAATTCCTTATCATACATGGATTATTTTCTCTTGGTCTCATTCATCTTCTCACTGAAATAGGCAACGAGTCTATTATCCTGGCTCAAAACTGCTCCAATTACAACTCCACTTGCATCACATATCACCTGAAATGTCTTTTCAAAATTTGGCAAGACCAGAATTGGTTGTTCTATTATCTTCTCCTTAAGTATATTGAAGCTCCTCTCGGCTTCCTCTGTCCATTTGAAAAAATTGTGCTTCTTCTTCACTGTATCCATCATTGGCGCACAAATTCCACTAAAGTCTCTAATGAACTTCCTATATAATCTTTCTAGTCCATGGAATCTCTTTACCTAAAACATACTCTTTGGTGACGACTATTCTTTGATTTCTTTCACCTTCTCTGGATCCATCTTCAGTTCATTAGAAGAGATCACAAAAAACAAGTAAATGAGTTTTGTCTTCATAAAAGAGGACTTCTTTAGATTTATCAACAACTTGATCTCTTGTTGTAGTCTCCTCATCACTAGCGTTAGGTGCCTCAAATGTTCCTCCTTAGTCCTGCTAAAGATCAGTATATCATCCAGATATAAAACCACAAACTTTCTAATTAAATCTTTCAGTATCTCATTCATCAGCGTCATAAAAGTACTTGGCACATTTGTTAAGCCAAATGGCATAACAAGCCACTCATACAAACCTTGATTTTTCTTAAAGGTTGTCTTCCACTCATCACCTTCTCTCATTCTAATCTGGTGATATCCACTTTTCAAATCTATCATAGAAAAGAAATTTTCTCCACTTAAACAGTCCATTAAATCATCCATTCTTGGTAAAGGAAATCTATACCTGATGGTGATCTTGTTAATGGATCTTGAGTCTGTACACATTCTCCATCCTCCATCCTTCTTTGGACTCAACAAAGTTGGTACTACGCATGGACTAAATATCTCTCTGACCAAACCCTTGTCTAACAGATCCTAGACTTGGTTCTTTACCTCCTCATTCTCTCGAGGTGTCAATCTATATTCTTCTTTTTTTGGCACACTTGCTCCTGGTATCAAGTCAATATGGTGGTTGATACTTCTAATGGGTGGCAATGAGTTTGTCAGCTCATCCACCACTACGTCAGCAAAATTATCCAACAATTCCTGAAATTCTTCAGGAAAATCATCCATTGAAGTACTTGTAAAGATAACTCTAGGTTTCCTCACCACAACAAACTGCATCTCTTGTTCTTTCTTTAATTCTTTCAGGAGTTCCTTCCCTCTCATGAGAAGTATGCTTTTTCTGGCTTCCTCCTTCACCTTCTTCTCCTCTATTGGAAGCAACATGTGTGTCCTACCATTCTTATCCAAGGTGTATGTATTATTCCTCCCATCAAGAATGACATTCCTTTCAAACTTCCATGGTATTCCCAATAGAATATGGCATACATCCATGGGAATTACATCACATATAATTTCATCTCTATATCCTCCTATCTTAAATTTATCTAAGATTTGTTTAGTAACCATTACCTGGTGTCCTTTGTGCAACCATGAGACTTTATATGGCTTCAAATGTGGAGTCTTCTCCAGCTCCAATTTCTCCACCATATCTATGGATACTAAGTTATCAGTGCTCCCCTTGTGGACTATCATCTTACATACTTTGTCTTTGTTCTTGAAAGTTGTTCTAAAGAGACTATTCCTCTGCACCGAATTTTCAACTTCTGCCTTTGGTTTTAAGAGAACCTTCCTCAACATCAGGGATCTTCCATCCTCTGCTCCTTCTACTTCAACATTTCTTCTCTTTTCTTCTGAAAAGTGAGATTCACCTCCTCCTTTATTTTTCTTGAGACATTCCCAAGACATGTGTCATGTCTTTCCATAGGCATAGCATCATACTTCTCCTCCTCCTCTTCTTCGTCTTCCTCTAGAGGAACTCATGTTGAGCTCATCCTGGATTTCATATATCAGGCCATTTATATACCTGGAAAATTTTTCTTCATCTCTCTCCCTTTGTCTAGTTCTAATGTTCAACCTATAGAAATCTTTTGTGTACTCCTTAACTGTCATCCCCTTCTATCTCAGGTTATGCATATTCCTGAACAGATTAATCCAATAATCCTTGGGCATGAACTTTTCCTTCAGCTTGGCTACCATTATGTCCCAATTCTTTATCTTATGCTTGCCTTTGCTTCTCTTTTCAACCTATAGTTCATCCAACCACAGTGATTCATGTCCTTTTATCCTTGTGACAACCTGTTTCACCTTTCTCTCTTTGGTGACATATTCATAATCGAAATGTTTGTCCATGGATCTTATCCAATCCAGAAGCTCTTTAAAATCTAAATTGCCTTCGTACATTGGGACATCTATCCTGGTTTTTCCTCCCAATCTAGCTACTGCTCTAAGCAAGATTTCTTCAGTAACATCCTCTCCTTCATCTTCTTCTACTTCTACTGATTCACTCTCTGCATCGTTGATGTCTCCAGTATCAAGTGCTCATATTTGTGTTGCCTCCATCACCTCTAATATTGCACGAATTTCTCTCATCTCCATTTCTACAACTCGATTGGCTAAAGGTGCTTCCACTCGTCTCCTTGGTGGCATTGTGTTGACTATCTATCACACACAAAGTACAACTTCGAGTTCTTCTATCTCCTCTCCTTTGCCTATTGTCTGCAAGAAAAACCTCACTCTGATACCACTTGATGTAGACCCCCCTTCTCTCCTAAGGGATGCACAACCTCCCGGTCTAGGATCGATCAAGAAACAGATTCGAATCGACTCTTTCGGTCTCTGCTAGACTCCAATACCACTCACACCGTTCCTTTCTCCAAATTCGTAGATCATATCAAACCCACGGGTTCTCTCTTGAGAACTATCCAACTTCCACTTGAACCAAGTTCTTAACTCTTCCCAGGCTGAGCTCCTTCACTTTCGTGATCACGACTATGACCACCCACCTAACCAACAGGCGCTTCATGATGTGTTTGCACCTATGCCAACCTCGACTCTCTGACTCCCAAAATCCTAAAGTGGGGCCTAGCACATGCTAGCTCCTCCCTTAACCTTTGATGAGATGACCCCTCACTATGACTTGGGGCCAATCTCTCAAGTGCTTCATGGTTTCGCGTTTCACATCCTCGGAGCATTTTACTCACTCATCTCCCCGATTTCTGAAATCTTGAAATTTGGGCTCTCCTTACGTCAGATCAATGGTCCACAATCTGTGTGATCTGACGGTCTTGCTTTGTCCTTCATGAACTCGGGACTTCATGATTCGTGAATTCAGAGGACTGCTCCCCTCTCTTCTCCTGATATCCGAACTCGCGAATTTCTTGGTACCAGATCTACGACCCACACCTTTCCTTCGATCAACGGCTATGATCGTTTCATGAACTTGGGTTTCACAATTTTTTCTTTCCCTATGCCCATCCAAGGGTTAAATCTCATGAACTTATCCCTATATCTAATGACTTCTTGTCCATGCGCTCAGATCTAATGGTGGTTTCCGCTCCCATTGAAATTTGATTCGTCTGACTCAAAAATTTTCTAAGTCTCCAAAGGTCTCTACCTTTGAACTCACTGTGAGTCCGTCTCTCGTACTTCGACTATGCTTCTGAAATGCACTACTTACCCTGATATTTCTCTCATGAAGACTTCAATTTCCTGTGCACTCCTTGCGTTTAGGGATTTCGATAACTCAAATCCAAAGGATTTCTCGAAGAGGAATTCCTCTCGCCCTTCTTGTGTTCTCCTTTTCTATGTGCACACTTTGCACCAGATTCTTACATAGTTTCGTGTTCCTGCAGGCGACTGTGCATTCCTTGCAGCAGCCACCTTGCACTCCTTGCAAGTGAAAGTTTCGTGCTATCTCTTCTGAGCTTCAGAATCAAAATATACCCCGTCAACGCCCTCCTTGTGTTTTGTGTGCACCCCTTGCACCCCTCGACAGAAGAGAAACAATTGAAACTTATCTTAACATTTACAATTCCATCTACTCATAATATAATTCCTTCACTCATTCATGAAAACACAATAACAGGGAATTTCAAACAATGTCCACACCATGCATTGGATCAATTTTCCTCTATTTTATTCCAAACTGAAAATGGTTACAACTGTAAATGAAAAAAAAAAAAAAAAAACTGAAACTCAGAAATCTCCTACTGACTTGCAACTAACTTCTATCTAATTTTCATCCATCCCCAGCCTCATTTGGGCATACAAATAATCTATTTATATAAGAGGGCTCTTAGGGTCCCCCATGACTACTTGTATACATCAAAACTTATCCTGGAAACTATCCTAGTGCAGTCGCATTCGAGGGCTGGAGTGGAAACTCCCACATCGGTCATGATCACTCAAGCTTGCGTCAAAGGATTTTTCCAGCACTGAGTTAAGGCAGAATTCAAAACATCTGTCGTAGCTACCAACATTGAGCTCCCGTACAGATTCTGAGACGTTGATAGGTATTTCTCCATGCACTTGCCAACGATGCTCTTGCATCATACTCCCCTTGACAAAACAATTCATAGACTCCTGTCCATGAGCTCTGGAACCGACTTTCCATGCTTCTGAATAGGAGCTTCATTTTCCCAACTCGCATCTTCTATTGGGTTTCCCTTCCACTTTACCAAGTATTCAAAATAGGTCTTCCTCTTGGTCTTTTTTCCAATCCTCTGACTAACAATCTTCTCCATCTGTGGTTTTTCTGCTATAGGGATTTGTTTCTCCCACTGAATCTTCACTTGATCCTTTGATCCCTTTGTATCTTCATTCCTGTAAGGATACAGGTCTGAAATATTAAATATGGGTGATATTCCCACATCATCTAGTAACTCAATCTCATAGGCGTTTGCATCAAACTTCCTCAATATCTTACATGGCTCTATCTTCTTCATATTTAGCTTGTTATATATTCCCCTAGGGAACCTTTATTTCCTGAGATGTGCCAGAATGTGATCTCCTACTTCAAATTGAAGTTCTCTGTGATGTTGATCAGCTCTGCATCTGTACCCCTGGTTAGAACTCTACAACTGTCCTCTAATCTGGCTATGGAGCCTTTGCATTTCTACAACAAAATATTCTTCTCCAACGCTTATGATCTCACTCTGTTCCAAGTCTCTCAACTCAATTTCTCCCCTGGGTTTCATTCCATACAATATTTGTAATGGGCTCTTTCCAGTGATCCTATTTGGTGATTCATTGTATGCAAAATCTTCTTGTGGCAGAATCTAATCCCACTGATTATGGTGTTCAGTAACCCGACTCCTCAACAAGTTCCCCAAACTTTTGTTTACCACCTCAGTCTGTCCATCTGTCTGAGGGTGATAAGCTGAGATGAAGGACAAACTTGTCCCCAACTTCTTCGATAGTGTTCTCCAAAAGTGACCAACAAATTTTGTGTCTCTATCCGAGACAATGCTTCTGGGTAGGCCGTGAAGTCTTACAACTTCCTTGAAAAACAGATTTTTAACATGTGTTGCATCATTGGTCTTCTAGCATGGGATAAATTGTGCCATTTTTGAAAATCTATCTACCACCACAAATATGGAATCAAATCCTCTTTGTGTTCTTGGTAGTCCCAACACAAAATCCATGTTTATTGCATCCCAAGTCCTCTATGGTATTGACAATGGTTGATACAATCTAGTGTTCTGTCTTTTACCTTTTGCATGTTGGTAGATTCTACATTTATTCACAAACTTTATCATTTATATTCTCATACCTAGCCAATATTATGAACTTCCCAACCGTGCAAATGTTTTATCATGGCTGAAATGTCCAACCAATCCTCCACTATGATTTTCCTTCAAAAGGTTATCCCTCATTGAGCATTTTGGTATGCACAACCGATTTCCCTTGAAAAACAATCCCACTTGAATCATATACTCTGTCCATTGGCTTCTGTCTCTCAGCACTGGCTTATGTCTCTGTATCATCACAATACATTTCCTTAAGGTGTTCAAACCCCAAGGTCTTCACCTGAAATTCCTGTAGAATCAAGCATCTTCTACTTAATGCATCAACAACTTTGTTAGCATTCCCAACAATATGTTTTATGACAAAAGTAAAATTATGCATAAACTCAACCCATTTCACATGCCTTTGATTCAATTTTTCCTGTCTGGTTATGAATTGTAAAGCGTGGTTATCGTTGTACAAGACAAATTCATGTGGGACAAGGTAATGTCTCCACTTCTTCAAGGCTTGAATTATGGCATAAAATTCCTTATTATACGTGGAGTATTTTCTGTTGGTCTCATTTAGATTCTCACTAAAATAGGCAATAGGTCTATTATCCTGGCTCAAAACTGCTCCAGTTGCAACTTCACTTGCATCACATCTCACCTGAAATGTCTTTTCAAAATTCAGCAAGACCAAAATTGGTCATTCTGTTATCTCCTCATTCAGTATATTGAAGCTCCTCTCGGCTTCTTCTATCCATTTGAAAGACTTGTGCTTCTTCTTCACTATATCCATCATTGGCGCACAAATTTCAATGAAGTCTCTGATGAACTTCCTATAGAATCTTGCTAGTCCATCGAAGCTCCTTACCTCAAACATACTCTTTGGTGATGACCATTCTTTGATTTATTTCACCTTCTCTGTATCCATCTTGAATTCATTAGAAGAGATCACAAAACCCAAGTAAATGAGTTTTGTCTTCATAAAAGAGGACTTCTTCATATTTATCAACAACTTCTCTTGTTGTAGTCTCCTCATCACTAGCATTAAATGCCTCAAATGTTCTTCCTTTTTCCTACTAAAGATCAGTATATCATCCAGATATACAACCACAAACTTGCCAACGAAATCTTTCAGTATCTCATTCATCAGCCTCATAAAAGTACTTGGGGAATTTGTTAAGCCAAATGGCATAAAAAGCCACTCATACAAACCTTCATTTGTCTTAAATTTTGTCTTCCACTCATCACCTTCTCTCATTCTAATATGGTGATATCCACTTTTCAAATCTATCTTAAAAAGGAAATTTTCTCCACTTAAACAGTCCATTAAATCATCCATTCTTGGTAAAGGAAATCTATACCTGATGGTGATCTTGTTAATGGCTCTTGAGTCTGTACACATTCTCCATCCTCCTTCCTTCTTTGGACTCAAAACAGTTGGTAACGTGCATGGACGCAAGCTCTCTTTGACCAAACCCTTGTATAACAGATCCTGGACTTGGTTCTTTACCTCCTCATTCTCTCAAGGTATCAATATATATGTTGCTTTGTTTGACAGACTTGCTCCTGGTATAAAGTCAATATGGTGGTTGATACTTCTGATGGGTGGCAATGAGGTTGGAATCTCATCCACCACTATGTCAACAAAATTATCCAACAATTCCTGAACTTCTTCAAGAAAATCATCAATTCAAGTACTTGTAAAGATAACTCTAGGTTTCCTCACCACAACAAACTGCATCTCTTGTTCTTTCTTGACTTCTTTCAGGAGTTCCTTCTCTCTCATGAGAAGTATGCTTTTGTTGGCTTCCTCCTTCATCTTCTTCTCCTCTATTGGAAGCAACATGTGTGTCCTACCATTCTTCTCCAAGGTGTATGTATTCTTCCTCCCATCATGAATGACATTCCTGTCAAACTGCCATGGTCTTCTCAATAGAATATGGCATACATCCATGGGAATTACATCACATAGAATTTCATCTCTATATCCTCCTATCTTAAATTCAACCAAGCATTGTGTAGTAACCATTACCATGTGTCCTTTCTGCAACCATGAGACTTTATATGGCTTTGTATGTGTAGTCGTCTCCAGCTCCAATTTCTCCAACATCTCTGTGGATACTATGTTATCAGTGCTCCCACTGTGTATTATCACCTTCCATACTCTAGCTTTAGTCTTGCAAGTTGTTCTGAAGAGACTATTCCTCTGCACCAAATTTTCAACTTTTGCCTCTGGTTTTAAGAGAACCTTCCTCAACATTAGGGATCTTCCATCCTCTGGTCCTTCTGCTTCAACATCTCTTCTATGTGCTTCTGAAATGTGAGATTCACCTCCTCCTTTATTTTTCTCGGGACATTCCCAAGACATGTGTCATGTCTTTCCACAGGCATAGCATCATACTTCTCCTCCTCCTCTTCTTCCTCTTCCTCTAGAAGAACTTCTTCCACCAACTTGTCTTTCTCGATAATTTTATGCTCTTTCTGAGTGACTATGTGGTTTTTCAGCCTTGTCCTTAGACTTATGTACCTTGTCATGGGTAACTCCGTTACCTCTAGTTGGGGCTAGGCTTTTACCTCTTCCTCATTGGCTTTATTTTCTAGCCAAATTCTCCTCTTCCTTCAGTGCAAATTGATAAGCATCCTCCACTGTCCTTACTGAAATCATCCTGAGCTCATCTTGGATTTCATATCTCAGGCCATTTATATACCTGGCAAATTTTTCATCATCTCTCTCCCTTTGTCTAGTTCTGATGTTCAACCTATAGAACTCCTCTGTGTACTCCTTAACTTTCATCCCCTTATGTATTAGGTTATGCATCTTCCTGAACAGATTAATCTGATAATCCTTGGGCATGAAATTAGCCTTCATCTTGGCTACCATTTTGTCCCAATTCTTTATCTTTTGCTTGCCTTTGCTTCTCCTTTCAGCCTGTAGTTCATCCAACCACAGTGATTCATGTCCTTTTATCTCGGTGACAACCTGTTTTACCTTTCTCTCTTCATCAACATATTCATAGTCGAAATGTTTGTCCATGGATCTTATCCAATCCAGTATCTCTTGAGAATCTAAATTTCCTTCGTACATTGGGACCTCTACATTGGTTCTACCTCCCAATCTAGCAAATTTTCTCAGTAAGATTTCTTTGGCAACATCCTCTCCTATAGCTTCTTCGACTTCTACTGCTTCAGTCTCTGCATCGTTGATGTATCCAGTATCAGGTGCCCATCTCTGAGCTACCTCCATCACCTATAATCTTGCACAAAGTTCTCTCATATCCCTTTTTACATCTCGATTAGCTAAAGGTACTTCCATTCGTCTCCTTGGTAGAATTGTGTTGACTGTCTGTCACACACAGAGTATAACTTCAAATCCTTTTGTCTCCTCTCCTTTGCCTATTGTATGCAAGAAAAAACTCTCTCTAGTACCACTTGATGAAGACCCCCCTTCTCTCTTAAGGGTTGTGTGACCTCTCTGTCTAGGATCGATCAAGAAACTAAGTTGAATCGACTCTTTGGGTCTGTGCTAAACTCCAAACCCACTCACACAGGTCCTTTCTCCAAATGCACAGGTCGTATAAGACTCATGGGTTATCTCCCGAGCATTGTCCAACTTCCACTTGAACCGAGCGCTTAGCTCTTCCTAGGCTGAGCGCCTTCACTTTCATGATCACAACTATGACCACCCGCCTAACCAACAAGCACTTTGTGACTTCACGTGTCGAGTGTTTGCACCTATGCCAACCTCGACTTTCCAACTCCCGAAATCCCGAAGTGGGGCCTAGTGCGTGTTAGATCCTCCCTTAACCTTCGACGAGATGACCCCGCACTATGACTTGGGGGCAATCTCTCGAGCGCTTTGTGGTTTCGTGTTTCACGTTCCCAGAGGATTTTACTCGCTCATCTCCCTGATTTCCGAAATCCTGAAATCTGGGCTCTCCTTACATCAGATCAACGGTCCACAATCCGTGTGATCCGACAGTCTTTATTTCTCCTTCACAAACTCAGGACTTCATGATTCGTGAAGTCGGAGGATTTATCCTCTCTCTTCTCCCGATATCTGAACTCGCAAATTTCTTGGGACCAAATCTACAACCTTTTCTTTGATCAACGGCTACGATCATTTCACGAACTTGGGTTTCACAATTTTGTCTTGCCCTGTTCCCTTCTAAGGGTTAAATATCATGCACTTATCCCTATATGCAATGACTGTTTGTCCATGTTCTTAGATCTAATGATGGTTTCTTCTCCCACTGAACGTTGATTCGTCTGACTCAGAAAGTTTCTAAGTCTCCAAACGTCTCTAGCTTTGAACTCACTGTGAGTTCGTCTCTTAGAATTCAACTACGATTCTGAAATGTGCTACTCCCCTTGAGCTTGGTCTCGTGAAGACTTTGATTTCCCGCACAATCCTTGTGTTCAGGTATTTTGATAACTCAGATCCAAAGGACTTCTCGAAGAGGAATTCCTCTCACCCTCCTGGCGTTCTACTTTTCTCTATGCACACTTTGCACCAGATTCTTATGTAGATTTGAGTTCCTGCGGGCGACTATGCACTCCTTGCAGCAGTCACCTTGCACTCCTTGCAATGTAAAGTTGTGTTCGATCTCTTCTAAGATTTGGAATCAAAATATAGCTTGTCAACAACCTCCTTGCATTTTATGTGCATCCCTTGCACCCCTCG
>JASDQU011404170.1:42955-57674 GCA_032191745.1 Picea mariana
TTGCTTCTACCCAATAGGTTTGACCAATGTTCTTCTCATTCATCATTGACCTGGCCATTTCCTGCACTGTTCTGTTTTGCCTCTCAACTACTCCATTTTGTTGTGGAGTTCTTGGTATTGTGTATTCTCTCTTGATCCCATGCTCATCGCACACTTCCTTGAAGTCTCTTGACAACACAATACCACATAAATCAGAGCAGAATTACAGCACCACATAAAGACAAGGCCTAGCCATGGTATATGCACTTCATAAATTTAGGAACTATTTATTGGATTAACATTCTTCCCTAAAATATCTAGTCAACAAGCCAACTAATGGAAATGGAAGAGGACAATATTCTGGCAGGATTTCACCAAGAAGTATAGAAAGAAAGGGAAAAATATTGGCATGACAGACACATTAAAAAGATGATTTTTAAGGAGGGAGACCTAGTTCTTTACTATGACAACAAACTTTTTGCAACACCTAGGTAAGTTCAGAATGCATTGGCTAGGACCATATGGAGTAAATACTGTCACAGATGGGGGATTTGTGCAGCTAGAGGATTTGGGGGGAATAGAACCAAAAGGAATGATCAACAGTAGTCAAATGAAACTATACATGGAAAGTCGACCTACTAACTCTTAAAAGATACACTGCAAAAATAAAACCATGTATATATTGTACTATAGTATAAATTAGGAAAGAAAGCCGATAAAAAGAAATAAAATTAGAAAAAGAAGAAAAAGGAAGACAAAAGTAGAAAAAAAGGAAAATACAAAGCCATTGGCAAATGTTGTGTGCGACAGACAACAAAAGCAATGCAACAAAAGAAAAATTTATCGTGTGTAGCACGTGGATGACAGGAAGTAAACATATCACACCAATGGAAAATTCACATCAGAAACGTCCAGTGCACCGAAAAATTACAACGCACCGAAAAATAGACCAATGGTCGAATAAGCGAAAATCAGTCATCAAGATAAAAAGGCCTAAACTGAGCATTTATGAAACTTAATGAAGTGTGCTCAAGAAGATTTAAACATTTATGACCATCAACGAATCATCTTCAAGAATATTTAGGGAATTTATGACACCCCGTATATAACTAAAACATGGTCCAAACACCACGCATTGTGAATTTACATATCCGTGGAGCTAAGCAACACAAAGACAGGTGGTGAATAGGTGAACTCAGAGAGATTAGCAACTGAATTTCAATTGAAGAAGGAATATTTACCCAATATGGAACCTCCAAAGGTTGTTGCACCTAGACAAACAACATGAAAAACACGCAGCAACCACAGGTCACTGCAGGAAACTACAGAGGAAGAACAAGTTTTTACACAGACATAGGTAATCATTGATGTCGATGCAATTCCTTCACCGTAGGCCGAACTAGTGAGAGCCACATTGTCAGAGAAAGAGGGACATGCCTCGATGATGGTCGAGATGGAAATCGACCCATGGGGCAGTGTAGGGGGCCACAACCCATTGGCAATAGGAAAATTACAACAACCTCCCAAAGATGAAGCATCCCATAAGACAAATGGTGTAGATAGTGAAAGCACAAAATCTGACGGGCCAAGGTCACAACCTGTGGTAGGGTCCGGTCAACACAAGGAAGTGCAACTCGAAGACATCACGGGGAAACCAGATTTTGGATAGGAAGAAAGAGAACAAACGGATGGGACATATAACATGCCGACACAAAGAAAGGGGAAATAACCCATTGTGCAATCCCTGCACAAGTAGCCCAATGCCTCTATAGTTTTATCGTGCATTCCAGATGGGGTGCAGGCCACACCAAGTTTACTAGGCTACGTTGAAAGGTTAGGGTATGCAGACCATGATGTGTTTGACACCAGCAAGTTCCCAGAATTTTCACAACAGGTGTATATGGAAATCCTGGGCACATGGTCGTTAGGAGATCCAATGTTACAGCCAAAGCAATTGGTAGCAAGATTTGTAAATACAAGAATTCTTAATTTACTAGATATTCGTCACTTCAGAAGGGGAAAAGATGCAAAAAAATGCATCAAGAAGTTACTAGAAGTCCTCCATGGAGGAATTTTGTGGCTAGAAAACCTAGTGTCCATCGATGTCGAAATAATTTCATTCATCACAGGACTGCCATCAAATGGCGAGAAGCCGTGCAATATAAGGATGAAAAAACCAAGGAAAATACACTTGTGAAAGAAATGAAGAAAACCTATGGGCCAAAAAGGGTCTCATGTGGCATAATAATAGAGAGGATCAGTGACGCAACCACCAGGATGGAAAAAAAGTTGATGGCATGCAAACTCTTTCGAAAATGTCGCAAGTAAGATGTCCTTGCAGGAGTTGTCACAACTACAGGGAAGTGCCCAAAAACCACCATCTCAGTTGGGTCCTATACTTATGAAATGTGTGCCTAGAAAAATGCAAGGATGCATAGGAGGAGAAGCAGTGTGTAAATAAACTTGAGAAGAAGTTGAAGGAAGACTTCAAAAATATTTCGAATAGCGCACAAGAAGTCATGAGAAACACTGAAGAACAATTCAAATTATCACGCAGACGCTCGAAGGATACATGAAGGAGATCAAGGAACTCAAGCAAAAATTAACACCAACAACTCCTCCCGAAGTCACAGTAGGAAGCCCTGCAAAAAGAAATGATCGAAAGAGAATCCAAAAAGGTCACAAAACGTTTTTACAGGACCATGCAACTATGGACGATGTTGGAAGAATACAAGAGGGTCCAACAACTAGATCAAAAAGAGGATAAAATCAACGTTTCACTGTAGTACATGAAGCAATGACAAAAGGCCATGATAATTACAGAATGATTGAAAGACACATACGAGATGAAGACCCTGCAGATAGAATTAAAGACTGCGCAGATCAACAAGCAGGCAAGGAAAGCCAAATTAGAACCTCTCCAGGAGCAAGAAATACAAATAATTGTTGAATTGGAGGAGGAGAAGATAGGGATGGCTCAGGATCATGTCGAGAGCACAGAGTCTCTGAACGAAGACATCACAACATAGAGGGTAGAAGAGCTCATAGAGAAATTTGTGCAAGAGAAATGCAAATGGGAAGAATTAGAAGGAAAGTTTCACAACTTGGAGAAGGCCATGCAGGGAGAAAACACCGCCTGAGTGACTTGGGATGAGCGCATTTTAGTGTTGGGGGCCTGTTGGCATAGGCCTATTTTGGGAACAAATTCTATTTTGGGAACATGCCTATTTTGGGAAAAAGCAATGTGGCATGCATGATGTTAGGGTTAAGGTTTTTGACAAAGTTTGTAATGGCTATAATCATATAGAGTAATATAAATAATGACCTAGGAGGTCTAGGATAAGGGCAGTGAGTTGGTTATTGTTGGTTAGTTGTTGTGTTAGAGTTGAATAAGCTAGTATTTGAGTGTTAGGTCATGGGATAAGGAGCCTGGTGTGATCTAGTCATCCTCCCATAGGGTACTTACCCTCATTTTGATTGTAATAGTGAAGATGTAATGCGCACAATGAAAGATTTTGCATCAGAATAAATAAAAGAGCAGAGAATCCAAATCTTTGTGGACGTATCTCCAGAAGGGGG
This sequence comes from Picea mariana, assembly GCA_032191745.1. Classification (NCBI taxonomy): domain Eukaryota; kingdom Viridiplantae; phylum Streptophyta; class Pinopsida; order Pinales; family Pinaceae; genus Picea; species Picea mariana. The sequence goes on from JASDQU011404170.1 coordinate 46,514, forward strand.
TGAACCACAGTAAAATATCGTGTTCTATGTGATTTTTAATGACTTATTTTACTATTCTGTTAATCATTAGCTCAAGAATGAAGGGTTAAAACTAGTTATAAAAACATGCATGCCTAGGTTTAAAGATGAATGAATCCTAGAATTAGATGAATGATTAAATATGATGATGTATAAGGAAAAGAATCTAGACACAACCCTCACTCATTTCTAGACTGTAAACACCTAAGTATTGCAGTCTGCCATAAAATCTATCTCATGTGAGACTGCATTGTGCACCCTATGCGCAACGCTTCCTTCTGGTTTACCAGGAGGGCCGATAGTTTTCAGGGTTTTGTTGGAAAACTATTTGAGATCAAAACCCGGGTCAGCCCAAGTAACCAACATCATACAATAGCTAATATTGCAGAAATTTACATGAGTGAAAATTCTAGGTTGCATGGGATACCTAAGGAAAATTTTTCAGATAGAGACACAAATTTTAATTCAAATTTTTGGAGGGGTTTATTTAAAGGATTTGGTACAAGTATGAATTTTAGCACAACATACCATCCACAGTCAGATGGGAAGACAAAGAGAGTCAACCAAGTAATTGAAGACATGTTGAGAATGTATGTGATGGATAAACCATCTAAGTGGGAAGATTACTTGCATTTGGTTGAGTTTTCCTATAATAATGGGTATCAAGATTCATTGAAGATGATCCCATTTCAAGCTTTTTATGGTAGAAAATGAAATACTATAGTGAGTTGGGACAACCTATAAGACATAGTAGTACTTGGGCTAGAATTGCGCAAGGATATGGAAGATTAGATGGTTAAAGTTAAACAGAATTTGAAGGCAACACAATATAGACAAAAAAGTTATGTAGATAAGAATAGGAAATCTAGAGAATTTAAAATGGGGGAGCATGTTCTTTTAAAAGTGAAGCACAAGAACAACTCATTGAAGTTGGGTAGTTGTACAAAGATAGCAACAAGATTGTGTGTTCCATTTGAGATCTTGGACAAAATAGGTCCAATTGCATGCATGCTTGCATTTCTCGCTTCCATGAATGTGCACAATGTATTTCATGTCTCTTTATTGAAAAAGTATATATGTGATCATGACCATGTTATTGATTGGAATTTGATTCAAGTAGAGCCAGAGGGAGACTTTAAGGTCCAACCAGTGTGCATATTGGACATAAAAGTAAAAATGCTCTGGAATCAAGTTATGGAGCTGGTAAAAGTTTAGTGGACCTGCTACGGTCCTGAAGATGCCATGCGGGTAGAGTACCCGTGAATTTTGAATAAATTTTGAAATTTTGATTTATGTTTTGTATATGCACCAAGGATAGTGCCAAAATAAGGGACGGGGTTAATACCCCATTTTTTAGTCCCCATATTAAATAATGTGTTTTGTTTATTTGATGAAAGACCAGAGTGCCCAAACAATTAAAGAGGCTAGCATGCCTAGGAAATGTAATTTTTTGATCATTATTAATAATAAAATACATCATTGGTTACTAGACAAACAAGGACAAGACTTATAGCGGGGTATGATTCCATGAGCGAGGGGGATAAGTAATTTTATCATATTTTATTTACACATAATTGTTTAATGGAGAGAAGTGGTTACATGTGCTTCTTAGGGGAAGGCCATGTGGTTTTTGATTTTCAAGTAAATATATAAACCCATATTTGGGTTTTTTGGGGGTTCAATTCATTCATTTTTCATTGTTCACACTCTTCATTATGTTCTCTCCATTCACTCTTTCACTCATTCATTATTCTTCATTCATTCTTGTTCTTGGAATGAGACCATGGGGGTGAATTGCTAAGGAAGAAACCATTGTTTGTTAGCTAGGTGTAGCGATTGTTGGTGTATTCCAACCATGAATTAATGCCTACATGCCTAATATGCATTGGCATGTACTAAATATTTTTCACAACAGTGAGTCCTGAGAGTCCCAAAATGGATATTCTTGACCAAATGCACTGGAGCCTTGGAAGGAGGTGGACAACCTGAGGGACTGCATGGAAGACAAGGGGGTCCATTCTCTTGGGTTGTGCAGGCCTATAACATACCCATCCATCCAGCCACAGGCTGGGCTATGCCACTATATCCTGTTGCAACACACCCAGCCACCAGCAGGCGGGGCATGTTGTAGTCCCAAGACTCGGTTCTCTGAATGGATCTCGAATACAAAGGAATTTTCAACAATGTTAGAAGCATGCACACCACATGCATAAGACAAGATACAAACTACAACATAAAGAAGTAAACAACGTGCCATGCACAACAAATAGCCAGCAGAAAGGCACATTCAAAATACTTATACAAGAGATAATTAAATACACAGTGGAAATAAACATTACACAGAAAACACAGAAAGCACTTATCTTTCAAGGAAACATTCACCAACTGGAGGCAGACCAAGGACGTTCCACCCAACCATATACATTGGTGTTCATTTACTCTCAACAGTAGGTCACCCCCGATTCAAGGCTATGAATTCAAAAGGACAGGTCCTAAGCCAAATCTAAAATACACAACAATTGGCTAACTATCTCTCAGGTTTCCCGACCACACATCAAAACTTGAATTTCCATCTCTCTTTCCCCCTTAGCCTGCACCACCCAAAGAAACATATGCCCTTCTCCGCCATGTATTCCCTCAAGTTGTCCCATTTCTCTCCAGGGCTCTAGTGCTACTGGTCAGGAAATATCCTAACTAGAACTCCAAGGGTTCTCACCTATGTACAGTTCAATATAAATTGTCATTAGTCTCATAACTAACAGGCCTCTCAGCACTCAAGCTATCACAGTAATTTCAACACTCACAACAATCCAAGTACACCATCTCTCTTATACCCAACCTACACAACCCCAAGAGAATGGACCCCCTTCTCTGCCACACAATCCCTCGGGTTGTCCATCTCTTTCCAAGGCTCTAGTGCTTCTGGTTAAGAATATCCCTACTGGGACTCTCGGAACTTGTAGTTGTGGACAGTTCTATCTGAACTGCCATCAAGTTCATGCACATAGGAATCCATTCCCTCTTGGAATGATCAATAATTATTACAACCATTCATCAATGGCTCTCCTCTTCCTACCATTCATTTCCATACTCATCCCAAGAGAGTACGAAGTAGGAACAATGAGTGAAGAGGAAAGAAGAACAAGGGAACAAAACAAACCAGGGGAAGAAGACAAAGAAGACCCAAAACAACCCCCAAGGGATGTTTAAATCACGTGAAGACAACAGCCACATGGCCTCCCTCCCAAGAAGCTCATGTAACCCCTTTTCTCCATAAAATAAATTATGGTTAAATAGATAATAATAAAAAGACTTATCTCCTCAAGCCCCCTCTCCCATGGAATCATAGCCCCCTATCTCTTCTATCCTTGTCGGTCTTGTAGCCAGTGGTGTATTTTATTAATGCATATGAAGTATTACATTTCCTAAGCGCTTTGGCCCATTTTCAACTTTACCGGCTCACTAGCCTAAGCCATATTTACATAATACATTATATTTCATAAGGGTTAGAACCAGGATGTTACATCCCCCTCCCCTTATTTTGGCACTTTCCTCAGTGCACAACACCATTCCAATTTTATTAACATTACAAATCCAGGCCCTCTAGCCTCAATCCACATAGGAAATCCAACCCAATATTATATACATAGGCACTATGGCATAAAATTAAACATGTATGCATAGGCATTCCGGCCCAAAACATGTATAATGATATTCATAATTTATATTTCTAGCAACAGTTCCAACCAACAAGATCTCCTTCCCTCTTAGCCCTGCATAACCCAAAGAAATGAACCCCTTTATTTTCCATGCAGTCCCTTAGGTTGTTCCACTTCTCTCCAGGGATTCAGTGCACTCGGCCAGGAAGTTTCAGAGTTGTGGCTTCCAGAACTCCAGCTACAACAATTCCATTGGAATTTCTTCATTCTATGCCCTTGTCATTCAATTGCCCCAACATCACCTTCATTTCTCTCATGGTCTGGTACTTTTCTAGATCTTCATCATTCATCTTTTTCCTACAAGATTTCAAATCCGAAAGCATATCAATTCACAATTTGTGCATAAATTTTTTATTTTTGCTCATAATCTAAGAGTAAATTTTTTATGATTCAGTACAATACTTATCTGTGCGGTACACGGATCTACATCCATATGGCTACCTCGTTAACTTGGCTCATTATTTTCCTTTGACATACTCATTGTGTTCATGACCCCAATCAAGAGCTATCAAAGTCTCATCTTCCTTGTGGTCACTCACCTTCTAGGCCCAGGCTCATGCATCCCCTTCTCTGCTATATAGTCCCTTAGGCAATCCATCTTTCCTTACTAAGGCTTTCTTGCACAAGAAGATTTCTAGAGACTTTATCGAGTCTTACAGCCGAGGTGACTCTATGGTGTGTGTTACCACAACACAACATATTCTAGGGTGATCATGGCTTACCAAAGGGTCCTCATGTCCCAACAATAGCCTTTTCCATGATTTCCAGCTTCCATATCAAACATCTCATATGTATTATACACATATAGTCATCATGAGATATCATTATAATCATTTCCAATCATAAATGTCAAATCTGTTTTATACAGGAAATTTTTTTTTCCAAGCATGTGGTTTCTACTCATAATGGTTGGCTCTACAGCTGTAGATATCAATATTCCTTATGGGATTACATCCTTGCCATATCCAAGGCCATTCTACCTACAATTTCTTCAATTTACATTCAGCCAAAACAATTTGTCATTAATTATCAAATCATAATTCTCAAAACTGTTTTATATAGGAAAAATAAAACTTCTAGACATGATCTTCTACTCATAACAATTTGGCTCTTGCATCAATAGGCATTGGTATTATTTATGGGCTTACAAAATTTCCATATCCAAGACCCTTTCCTCTTGCAATTTCAACATTCCTCAACCAAACAAATTGTCAATATCTCATGTACAAGATATATATATATATATATTCATGGCAATGATTCAAAACAAAATCACAAAGTGCCCTCAGAATTGTTTACAACTACAATTCAATTACTTCTATTAATCCAACTATCAATTGGAATGGACTCATCATTACATACACATGTATTATTAGTCACACAAACTTTTCATAATGCAACAGTTAATAAGATAACAATCAATGTGCCAATACCCACGGCCACATCTACACAATGAATCCATGCATTGACTACATAATACCACATAACTATGTCACACATTCCACCACGATGATTTGGAAGGTCTGGCCAACGAATCAACACATCATCCACACACTTCCTACTGCTTGCCTAACTATTTGGATACCTTCCTTTCCAACCCAAATACAACACCAAGAATGTAATCCTTAAGTGCTTTTCAGTGTCGACAAAGAGGTTGTTGTCCAAACATCAGATATACAATAGATACCATTGATCACTCATATAGCATTATAGCCCTTCCATATCCAACCATATTATGGTCTCACACATGACTAGATGTATGTATATTCATTATTATATCAAGAGTATGTCTCCTGACTTGACTTGGTTATGATCCTATAACCACACGTAACATAATATGCAACAAACATTTATCTAAATGCATTCTAGCATCAACAACATTTTCATACTCTAGTCCTTTGGCCATTACATATCAATTTAAATATTGAAATTAGCTAAGGGAATTCTTACCTCAATCCCCTTCAACATGTATGCATCGACATAAACTAAATGCATACCTGCCTGGTTGTTATCAACCTACTTATTGCTATTTTACCAACTAATATTTGTAGATGCTCACAGAATTCCTCCTTCATCATTTTGATCACCATTCCTACCACACTCATGGGCCGTCACCTAGATGGAATTCACAAGAAACAACAACATTCACATATTTAACCCTACTATATCAATTTTCTTGAATACATAATCCATCATTAATCATACTCAAACATTATTTCATAATAATAGACTATTCTAAGTTCACCAGCATGTTATATGCATATCCAAGCATGCACATATGCAAAATTACACATCCATATGCACCAAGCATTTACAGTCAACATGCCTACTAATTCATATGCATTTTAACTTCATTGTATGCCTCTTGCACTCTAGTGCATTTCTGTTTCAATTCACTTATTTATTTATCTATTTATGTTGTAGTTGGTTGTCCTTGAACTCCTTCATATCCTTCCTTCCTTGTGTGCTCCCATTCTTCTCATCTGCACTGTGGTTCCCTGGGTCTGAACACTTTTCCATCCACGTTCCACTTGGACATTCTTTCCCACTTAGTATCATTCCCCAATGGAAATCCATTTTCATTCAGTGCTACTTTTCAAGTGAGATAGCATTCCAATTTCTCTACATTGGCATCCTACTTCCATTGTGAACTCTAATATCAGAAGTGGATTTATTTCACTAAGTACTTTTAGACAAGTAGATAAGTCATATCTAACAAATCCTTCCCTGGAATTCCTATGCTTGACACACAGAGATTATTCACACACCATCTCTTAAGCTCTTTGTTTTCTTCCACATCAAGCTTGCAAGTGTCTACACATCTCTACCTTCAAGGATATGGAGCCTTACTTTTCCTTTCTATGCCCATTAATGACATTATTCACCTACTAGCTTCATGTCCCATGTTAGGACTCTTTTTTTTGTAGTACCTGCAATTTATTCGTATTCTGGAGTATCAACATAATAATTCTTCTATTATGCTCTTCTCGAGTTCTTTATCCACTTTCCATTACTTTCTCTGTAGCTCTTTATTACCTCATCCAACTTATGTAAGCAATGTCATGCCTCCATGACCCTAACATTTAATCCTATTCTTGAATTGATTTGGTTATACCTCTAATCCTGACAAACTTGCAAGCAACCATCTTGTTAGAACTATACATATCATACAAAAATTAACAATTAAATTTACAGGTACCTTTTCTATTTAATTCATGAATAAAAATTATATCAATCTTCATATTATAACAGATCCCTGTTATTTTCCTCTAAATCCTCTGAATACGATTTCCAATGACTATGCTCTTGCCCCAATCAGATATCATAGTTGAAAGTTAGGGCTCCCTAAAAACCACTTTCATCCCCCTTAGTTGATATAGAAAATCGATAACTGCAGAGGTGCTTCCTTCAAACCAAGTTCCATGTGACCATGGATGGAAACCATGGGCTTAATCACCCTTTAACGTCGTGCTTTGTTTTTTTCTACACAAGATCTTGCACAAACACCAAGTCTGAGGGCTGGTTTAATTTCAAGCCCTATTTACTATAGCATGAGACCAATGTTAGGACCAATTCCTCCGGACTTCATCCTTCGGTTTTTTCCCCTGTCAAATTTTGTTTTTCCCCGAAGTTGCACTTCGCCAAAGCCTTTAATAACTCCACTAACCAAAAAGGACGGTCAATATTTAATCTCCCATCGAATGGATGGTCCTGCCCTCATCTAGAGGCTTCAATGAGATCAATTGATACAACTTAATCAGGCGCTGAGACAGACGACACTCAACCAATTCATAAATTCGACTCTCTAGGGTATTTCCATTCCCAAGTCTTCCACTTCCCCGGAGTGTAAATCCTTCGAAGTTCTTACCTCTACTCCCTCTACTAGATCCAATAGTCACAATAACTCTCGAAGGGTATTAGATCAACGGACCACGTGAATTCGCTACTCTAGGACTCCGAGACATTTCAAATATCGAGTTACTCAACTCCCCAGAGTGATATGTGTCGAAGTGCTTATGCCATCTTTCCACTGCTTGATATAACGGTTGAGAAAGGTCCTGAAGGGATCTTAGATCAACGACCTACATGCCTTCATGACTTCAAGCTTTGACACATTTCACTAGTAGAAACCTGGAAACCCCCGAAGTCACATACTCCCGAATTTGACACGACACGTTGATGTCACCCAAGGTGACGTGGACCCGTGGCATGTGTGCCACATGTAAAAAAAAAAAAAAATAGATCAGGGTCCAAAAGGTACCAAAACCAGAAGACACGTGTCCCCACATGTCACCCCTTCCACATGGCACAAGCCACGTCATCAATCAAATTCAAGACTCCGGGCTTCGAAAGTTCAATTTTTGAATGTCTACCAAGATCGTCGAAGCGGTGAAGTTACGAAGTATTACCCTTCGCACTTGGCCTCAATCAACGACTGAAAATTAACAATCTAGATATAACGATTGGGACATAACCTTTCCCAACTTTTGGTTTTTCCTTCATCGGATGACTCCTACACACCGTCCCTTTGATCCAATGATCCAGATCTCTCTTGATCCCACAGTAGTGATTTCTCCCGAATTCGAAAGGGATGGTCATGATCCTTCGATCCCTTACAAAGGATCTTTGACGCTCTGGCTTCTGCGTGGACTTTGCAATGCCATTCCTCCTGAGATTTTCAACTTCAAGCTCGTAAAATTATCTCAACCATGAGACTATGAGTAACAGACCCAATCGATACCAGCCCAATGTTTCTACCAGAAGCTCTAATACCAAAATGTAACATACCCAACCACCCACAGGCTAGGTTATGCCACTATATCTAGTTGCAACACACCCAGACACCCATAAGTGAGGGCAGGCTTCAATCCAAGGACTCAGTTCTCTGATCTTATCTAGAAAAAAAAGGACTTCTCAACAATGTTAGAAGCATGCACACCACATGCATAAGACAAGATCCAAGCTACAACATAAAGAAGTAAGAAATGTGTCATACACAACAAATAATCAACAGCCAGGCACATTAAAAATACATATATCAGAGATAATTAAATACACAACGGAAATAAACATTACACATAAAACACATAGAGCACTTATCTTTCAGGGAAACATTCACCAACTGGTTGCAGACCAAGGACGTTCCACCCAACCATAGAAACTATTGTTCATTTACTCTCAACAATAGGTTACCCCGGATCCAGGGATATGAATCCACAAGGACGGGTCCTAGGCCAAATCTAAAACACACAACAACTAGCTTACTATCTCTCAGGTTTCCCAACCACACAACAAAACCTAAATTTCCAACTCTCTTTCCCCCTCAGCCTGCACCACCCAAAGAAATGGATGCCCTTCTCTACCATGCAATCCCTCAGGTTGTCCCATTTCTCTCTAGGGATCCAGTGCTACTGGTCAGGAAATATCCCTACTAGAAATCCAAGGGTTCTTAGTTGTGGACAGTTCAATCTGAACTGTCATTAGTATCATAACTAACAGACCTCTCAACACTCAAGCTATCACATGCCTTTCAACACTTACAACAATCCAAGTACACCGACTCTCTTCTACCCAACCTGCACAACTCCAAGAGAATGGACCTTCTTCTCTGCCACGCAGTCCCTCAGGTTGTCCATCTCCTTCCAAGGCTCCGATGATTCTAGTTAAGAATCTTCCTACTGGGAATCTCAAGACTTGCAACTATGGATAGTTCTATCTGAACTGCCATCAAGCTCATGCACATAGGCATCCATTCCCTCCTGGAATGATCAATAATTATTACAACCTTTCATCAATGGCTCTCCTCTTCCTGCCATTTGTTTCCATGCTCAGCCCAAGAGCATATGAAGTAGCAACAGTGAGTGAAGAGGAAAGAAGAACAAGGGAAGAAGATGAAGAAGACCCAAAACAACCCCCAAGGGATGTTTAAATCACATGAATACAAGAGCCACATGGCCTCCCTCCCAAAAATCTCATGTAACCCCTTTTCTCCATAAAACCAATTATGGGTAAATAAATAATAATAAAAATGCTTATCCCCTCAAGCCCCCTCTCTCGTGGAATCATATCCCCCTATCTCTTTTGTCCTTGTCGTTATTGCAACTACTGGTGTATTTTATTAATGTATATGAAGTATTACATTTCCTAGGTGCTCTAGCCCCTTTTCAAATTTACCGGCTCACCAACCTAATTCGTATTTACATAATACATTATAGTTCATAAGCATTAGAACCATGATGTTACAAGGCTAGAGAGAAGGGAGGTGGTGTACTTTGGATTTCTATCTATTGAGGAACCTATGAGAGCTTGAGTGCTGACTAGTTTGGGGAGATGAGTGACGCCCTAGAACTGTCCTTGTGGATTCATAGCCCTAGCTCGGGGGTGACCTGTTTTTGAGAATTGGAACAATAGTGTTTATGGTTGGGTGGAACTTCCTTGGCCTACAACTAGTTGGTGAATCATTTTGTTAAAGATAAGTGCTCTCCATCATGTGTTTCTGTGCTTATATATTTATTTTCATTGTGTATTACTTATCATCTCTAAAATTTATATTTATAATATTCATGCTTACTAGTTATTGATGTGCATGACATATTTCTTATTTATTTTACGTTGTAGCATGAATCTTTATTATTTAATGTGTTTCTATGTGTTCTTTCATGCTTCTTTATTAAATTCTATTAGAATTTAAAATCAGTTTAGAAGTGAGTTTTTGGCCCGACCTATGAGTGGTTGGGTACGTTACATTAATCCAATACATTTATGATTTATCAAGATTAAAAAGGGTGTCTGGGGAATTTTATATAACACACAAGACATCTGAGAGAAGACTACAAGCCAAAGAGTGGACTCTTGATGATGGGAGATTTTTTCCTTGGAAGATTGCTTTGTTTCTCACCAACCATATTTCCCTGGATATGCATTTTGGTATTGTTTTCCAAAGTCATGCTAGGAGATTTTTTTTATTGAAGCTTCCATGATATCTATGTTTCTAGTAGAGGAACATGTCATGCCAATTTCTAGGTGGGTGGTAACAGTGGGAAAGATTATTATATAATTTTTCCCAAACTTGTCTAGAGAAGTCACATTAAAAAATAGACGATGGGAAGTTTCTGAAGTAGCTTTGCACATGAGACATCTAGAGGGACCAACAATACCGCTCTTCTATAGATTTTTTGTTGTTAGTAACTTGCCTTGAACCATGATACACTATAAATCATTTACCTTGGGCATAGAGTCTCCATGCCAGATTAAGGCCCATAGTTTGGAGCCAGGGGATCTAGGTAGGTCTGCAAGAAGGTGTTGGAATCCACTTTTGATAGAGTAGTTTGTGTTTCCCCAACATATTTCAATTGCAAAATTGGGTTCAATGGGTGTGCATTCAGCTATGGTATGGTACAATTAAGGAAACAAAGGTTACAAGT
>JASDQU011404170.1:57711-69792 GCA_032191745.1 Picea mariana
GCCAATCCACTTCCCATTTTATTCTCATTGCAAATAATCTTCTAATTTGATGAGACCCTATCGGATGCTCCAGTCCTTGAGAAGTTGTAATTCCTCAATTCTTCCTAGAGGATATTTTCCCATTATATTGTCTTTCCAAATGTTTATTGTAGCTCCATTCCCTGGATACCAAGAGAGTTTGGATTCAATTAGAGGGGTTGTTGCTTTGATCAGTCTCCATAGGGAGGATTCTTTTGTATTTGGGAGTGACTCGTACTTCCCACACCATTGATAGTGCTTTCAGATTCCATCTAGTTTTTCTTTTGCATTCACCCTTAAATATTTGTAATATATGTATTTCTCTTGCAGCATGGGTGTTTTAGGAAGTGGGGTGATACAAGATTTTCTTTGATATGCTAGCGTCAGTCATGAACTTTTCCTTATGGGTCCATTCAGAGAAGAATTTGAAATATGATTTATATTCATAGGAATTGGAAAAACAAATTCACAAGGATTATCTAGAAGACATATGTGACTATTACCTTTCTTTAACTATTTGAAAATCAATAAGCACTATATAAGAGTGATCACACGATTGTAGGGAATATTTCAGTAGGAGTACGAATAATTGAAGTCAATAACCTAAGGGTTTTTCTTCAAAAAATATATGAACCAATTATCTCCTTTTAGTATAACCATTATATATGCTGTGTGAACACTATAATGGTGTAAGGAAACTTTCTCACTTTTGGGAACTTGAAAAGATACTTGCATAGGCATAGTCCCAATATCCTATTAGAAGTTGTGCATGGATAATAAAGAATGAAAAACATAGATATTATTTATAAGAAAAAAATGGACTGAAACATAAAGTAAAAGAAAATAAACTGAAAAGAAAAACTTTATCCTAAAAGTATTTGCAAAACTCAAAAAGGGAAATGCATACAATAAAGAAACATAGTATGTATAGGGCTACAACACCACATGTTATTAGGAGAAGTATATTTAGAGAATTTTAACATTGACATGGAGCTTCTCTAGGTCTCCCTCCAAAGTATCAAGTTTGAAAGTTCCTAACTCAATTTTCTCATGAATTTGATATGGACCTAACCACAATTTCTGGAATTTGGTGTGTTTTCCTTTCATTTAATTTGCCTTATCCCATTTAATAACTATACCACCTTCCTTAAAATATTTGTTTCCCGTAGAGGTATTATGAAACTATATTTTTATTAGTTCATGATGTTGTACTAATTTATTTTTATATTTCTCTTTTTCTTCTTCTAATTTAAGGAGCATGTTTAACCTTTGTTGCATTACTGGGAATTTCTTGTCTTGGAAAAATTGAGCTAGCTGCAGTGACGGTAGGAAATTATGGGTAGGAAATAAAAATTCATGTCCATATACTAGAAAGAAAGGAGAGTTTCCTAGGGAATATTTATGTGTTACGGTATCATCCCAAAGGGAATTAGAGAGGGATAAATGCCAATTCCTTTGTTGTTTTGTTACAATTCTTTTCATAATTTTGATCAAATTTTTATTTTTGGATTTTGCTATCCCATTACCCTGAGGTTAATAATTGGTTGAGTATACAATTTCAATGTTCTTTTCAAGTGAATTTTAGTCAATTTCAATAAATAACAATATTTGACATTGTCAAATACTAAGTGTTCTGGAACAAAAAATCTCGTCGCAATGTAAGAATTGAGGAAGGATATCACTTGGTTTTCATTCACAACTTTGAGAGGAATTGCTTCACTCCATTTGGTGAAATAGTATATTGCAGTCAAGATGTATTTGTGCATCTAAGAATATTTTGGGTTAATTTCCCCAATCACATCTAAGCCCCATTACTAAAATGGGCGTTCAATTGAAATTGGTTGTAGAGGAAAAGTTGGCTTATTTTCCCTTCCAACTGAATTTTGGAATTCTTCACATATTCTTGCATATGCACATGAATCCTTGAACAGAGTAGGAAAATAGTAACCTACCTTGAGGATTTTTTGTGTAGTGGTTTCTCCCCCAAAGTGTCCTCCAGCTAGACCATCATGTAGTTAAGAAAGGGCCTTTTTTGCATCTTCCTTTTCCAAACACCTTAGGAGAACACAATCGTAATTCATCCTGAATAATATCCCCTCAGCAAGGTGGTATTCAGATTATTTGAGCCTAAAAGATCTATTTTTGGGGGGATCCATGTACTTTGTGTTAGCACTAGAAGTCACCTCCAGATTGCGTTGGAGGTAAGCCTAGTACCCATCAGAGTTTTATGTCATAGGTTGGTTTTAAAGAGGTCAAATGGGCGCAGACTCAAGATGATATTGTTTTAACTCAGAAAACTGGACTAGTATGCACATGCAGGTGAGGTTTTAATTAAATTCAGTCAGTAAGTTTGGAGTAAGGGTGAATAGAGGGAAGACTTTGGTGAGGAGAATGTAGAGGTATGTCGTAGACATCATGTATTATAGCAGCCTAAGGAGGAAAAGCTTCAAATACAAGATCCTCTTGGATTCAAAACTTCAGGAAACCGAAGAACCTAAATAACAACACTGCAATCAAACATACATTACAATACAGTCAAAACAATCCATGTGAATCCTTCAATCATGGACACTTTAGTATCAGAGGAAAATATGATAAAAAAGAAGCTTACTTTCATTAAACAAGAAGTCTGATATCAACATATATAACCAGAGAACCATATCTCTTCATCAAAATTTTACAATACAGGAGCACTGCTCAACCATCCCCCTTAACAAAATATCAAAACTATCTATAAATAATTAGAAATGTTGCAACCACCAGGAGTGTAATCGGACCACTTCCTTCAAATCCTTCAGTCGACACCTGCTCTATCAGATTGTGTAGGTTTTCTCATGTCATATGCGAGCCAAGCGTAGTTATGTGATTTATAGGAAAAATTGCCCATAAAGAAGCTTCAGATCATCTGCGTGCCTTCATGGTTGCACTCAACAATGCTTTCATTTTATGGGGTGAGACGAGGTCTCAAATATCGCCCCCAATATTTAATAACTACCTTCATTGGGATCAGGAAAGGGCCTAACACTCATGAATGTTTCTAGGCGGTGCCATACAAATTTTTCGATTCAATCCCGACATCTCGAGGCTAAGCAAAACTTCTTCTATGACTAATACGGATGCTTTCATTCTTTGGCATAGCACCTCTCCATCGCTTCATCTTCAATGTGACCTAGGGCCATGACCCTACGTAATTGCGCGATTGCAAGCACGACCAAGGGTGGTTTGAAAGAAAACATCTTTTGTCCTCGTAATTCACAATGAACCACCACGAATCCCTTTCCAAAAACCACGGTTCCGATTGCGGCCCACCCTTGAAATTTTAAAACGTGCACACCTTCCAACCTCATAATGGAGCGTGACCATTGATATTGTGATCTAAGATGAGGCTTCCTAATCAACGACCCATATCTGGCACTTTAGATTAATGGATCAGATCTTCCCTCTTCGAATCAACGGCTGAGATCTTCTTCGTGAATCAACCTTCAGGAATTTCAATTCTCAAAATCCATTTCCCTCTAAGTAAAAACTCCAGAGCTAATACTGACGACACGTGGCTCCTATTGATCAATGACTCATATTCACTTTCAGGTTTCGGGACTTTAGATTTTTGACAAACAATTTTAACAACATTTCGAACTCTCAATTCTCGCGATAATATTCCACCGTTGATCTCTCCCAATAAGATCCACAGCCCAGATTCAATATTTGTCTGACCTTTGATCTTCGAGTTTTTTCTCTGGCACTATACTTCGCACAATTTTGACCTTTCAAGAGAATGCACACCGTCGATCAATTCGCTTGATGGATCTTCGTCGTTGAAAATTTAAAACTACCTTCCACTTGTGCTTCAAGCCCTAAATGGATTGTTATGAAAGTTGTGCTTTGTGTTCATGGTTGTGGCCTGCATGATTGAGGATTTGGACAATTGGATGTGGGCTGGGAAAACAGGGAGATCGGGGAAAAATTACATACTTAGGTAGAAACCACAAACCCATAGGACTCTGACAAGTTCATGTGGTGAGATTTGGCTCCAGAGGGGATGGCATGCTCCTTGCGAGCTGCCAAGAACAAGTAGTTCCAGTGCCTTAGTTGTTGGGTTATGGAGTCGAGCTTAAAACATTTCGCCGAAGGCCAACATGTACACTATTCTACTTATAAAAAGGAAAACAAACACACATACTCCAGAAAGAGCTTATTTATGTACACTCCTAGAATAATTATTTTTTACACAGTGCTAGGTGAAAGCGAACTTCCACCATATATATTCAAGTAAATTCCTAACTGGAATCTCTTTTACTCTGTTAGTGATCGACAGTAGAGGATGCAACCATGACAACAGAATTATCACATCCTTCAACTTTCCTTCGGATGGCAATGGTGGGATAAGACTTGGAGGCTTCAAATCATGGAGGAAACGAAAGTCCATGTATTCCCCTACAGGCTCATATAATGAGTGAAGAAATCCACTGGGCTGGTGGCAGAAAACATGCTCTGTCCTACAGTTGTTTACACATGGATGAATGTCTCTGGAAAGCACAAGTGAGTGAACGGCTGATGAAAATTGAATGATCCCTGGTGATGGTTTCTCACTCACAAGCTCAGGTCAAGATATAAAATGCTCATTTGTATCTCCCTCTTATATTTCATGTCTCTCCCAAGGTTCAGAGTCATAATCTTCATAAACATGACCCATGGGAAAGCTCTGCTCTGGGTCTTCTGCAGGCACAGGATAACTGATTTCCACACAATGTTTTCCTTCAATGTATAAAGCAAAAGGTTATCTTGCATGCTCTTGGAAATCCTTCATATTCAGCTCAGAATCTGATTCATAGTTGTCATACACAGGTTGGTTTCTCCCTGAGTCATCTAAATATGAGGTAGGGATTTGTTTCTCTTCATCTGAATACACAAATACTTCTTCATTTAAATCTGAGACAGCAGGTTCATTAAGGGTAGAATATGTTGCCTCTATGGCTATGAAATCCTCAACCTCACCATCATGAGAAAGGATTCCAAGAACATCTACTCCTAGGACCAGAATATCCTCTGCATCTCCTTCATAAGAGCAGCAAGCACGATCTGCCTCCAATTTTTCTATTTTTGTAGAAAGTGCTTGTACCAGTTTCACCAACTCATCCAAGGTATACCCCTCTTCCTCACAGCTTCCATCCTCATAGCTTTCATCCTCACAGCTTTCATTCAAAACAATTGTACCTTGAACATAGTCTTTATATTCTTCACAACAATTATGACAAATTAACTTAGAAGAATAAAACTTTTGATAGTGCCTATTGAAAGCTGCATGAAATTCTCCCAGGGAGGAGATGCTAGCAGGGGGTAAGGAGTGATAACATTCACGAGCATCTCCTACTAATGAGAACATGAACATCTTTAATAATACATCCTCATGATGTATCTCCCATTGATGCATGAATTCATGAAACTCATGGAGATTCTCTATAGGGATGTCCTCTTTATGCTCTTTAAATATGGGCAAAAAATCACCCCATTCATCCATAGTAGGAACAACATTAGGAAAACCAGGAACAACAGAAAAATTGAAGGGAGAAAACCTTCGAGCCAAGATTTTTTCCATTTCAAAATAGTGGAGTCACCACTAGATCCTTTAATTATGGATTTGCCATGTGAATGATATGCAGTATGAATGTGTCTGGTCTTTGTTCACCATCAAAGACCAGATCTGATCGTTGTCAATCTCCCAGGGAACCTTCAAGCCGAGAAAGTAGCTGCTAAAATCCTTCTCGAGAAAAATTGTTTGGGTTAGCTTCGGGTGTGCTAGAGGTAGCCACAATTGAAATAGTGGAGTCAACACAGCGGATTCGCCAGGTGAAAGCACAATCTTCAATGGTTCTGATATCTTATGCACCTTCAGAATCATAATCTCGTTTTCATTCTATCCCAGGGAAATTTCTTCAATTCGTTCCCTGGGAACGATGCCATAAATGTTAGCACTAGAAGTCACCTCCAGATTGCGTTGGAGGTAAGACTAGTACCCATCATAGTTTTAGGTCACAGGTTGGTTTTAAAGAGGTCAAATGGGTGCACACTCAAGATGATATCATTTTAACTTAGAAAATTAGACTGGTATGCACATGCAGGTGAGGTCTTAATTAACTTCAGTCAGTAAGTTTGGAGTAAGGGTGAATAGAGTGAAGACTTTGGTGAGGAGAGTGTAGAGGTCTGCCTTAGACATCAGTTCTTCCAACACCCTAAGGAGGAAAAGCTTAAAATACAAGATCCTCTTGGATTCAAAACTTCAGGAAAATGAAGAATGTAAATAACAACACTACAATCAAACATACATTAAAATACAATCAAAACAATCCATGTGAATCCTTCAATCATGGACACTCCAGTATCAGAGGAAAATAGGATGAAAAAGAAGTTGAATTTCATTAAACAAGAAGTCTCAGATCAAAATACATAACCAGAGAACCATAGATCTTCATCAAAAGTTTACAATACGGGAGCACTGCTCAACCATCCCCCTTAACAAAATATCAAAATTGTCTATAAATACCCAGAAATGTTGCAACCACCAAGAGAGTGATCGGACCACTGCCTTCAAATCCTTCAGTTGGCACCTGCTCTATCAGATTGTGTAGTTTTTCTCATGTCAGATGCGAGCCAAGTGCAGTTATGTGCTTTACAGGAAAAATTTCCCATAAGGAAGCTTCGGATCGTCAGCGTGCCTTCATGGCTACGCTCAGCAACGCTTTCATTTTATGGGGTGAGATGAGTTCTCAACTTCCACCCCCAATATTCAATAACTACCTTCATTGGGATCAGGATAGGGCCTGAGACTCATGAATGTTTCCAGACGATGCCATGCAAATTTTTCGAGTCAATCTCGACGTCTCGAGGCCAAGCAGATCTTCTTTTGTCACCAATATAGATTCTTTCAGTCTTTTGCACAGCTCCTCTCCATCGCTCCATCTTCAATGTGACCTAGGGCCATGACCCTACGCAATTGCGTGATTGCGGGCGAGACCAAGGGTGGTTTGAAAGAAAACCACTTTTGTCCCCGCAATTCACCATGAACCGCCACGCATCCCTTTCCAAAAACCACGGTTCTGATTGCATCCCGCCCTTGAAATTTTAAAATGTGTGCACCTTCTGATTCTGCAATGGAGTGTGACCATTGATATTGTGATCTGAGATGAGGCTTCATGATCAATGGCCCAACTCTGGCTCTTTAGTTCTATGGATTAGATCTTCCCTCTTTGAATCAACAGGTGAGATCTGCTTTGTGGATTGGCCTTCGGGAATTTCAATTCTCAAACTCCATTTCCCTCCAAGTAAAACCTCCAGAGCTGAGAATCTGACAACATGTGGCTCCTGGTGATCAATGACTCGTATTCACTTTTAGGTTTCGGGACTTCGGATTTTTGACGAATAATTTTAACATCATTTTGAACTCGGGATTCCCGTGATAATGTTCCATTGTTGATCTCTCCCAATAAGATCCATGGCCCAGATTCAATCTTGGCTTGATCTCTGATATTCAGACTTTTTCTCTAGCACTATACTTCGTGCAATTTTGACCTTCCGAAAGAATGCACGTCGTCGATTGATTCGCCTGATGGATCTCTATCACTGAAAATTTAAAATTGCCTTCCGCTTGTGCTTCAAGCCTGAAATGGACTATTAGGAAAGTTGTGCTTTGTGTTCATGGCTGCATCCTGCATGATCGAGGATTCATATGAATGGCTTTGGGTTGGGAAAACAGGGAGACCGAGACAAAATTATAGACTTAGGTAGAAACCACAAACCCGTAGGAATCTAAAAAGTTCATGTGTTAACACTTTGGAACTGAACCATGAGTCAAATAGTACTTCATTTCATAATACTATGGGTCAATATTTACAAGGATGTAGAAAACGTATTTTTCCAATAGTCTTTGATCTTCATAGAACTCAACTTCATCATCTTTATATTTTTCTAATTCAACTGCCAACTTGCATAGTCCTTGTCCTTTCACAATATTTTTTGTCCTTATGTATAGATCATACTCTTGTAGAGTTATAATCCAATTATCCATTTTGTGTCCCAAATCTTTCTACACCAAGAGGTTTCTCATGGCGGGATAGGGTACTATCACTTTGGCCTTGGATTTGAGTAAGTATGCTCTGAAATGTTTGACTTCCTTAAAAATGCATAGGCTTGCTTATCTACCTTTGGATAATCTAGCTCTTCTCTTTGTAGACCAAAATTCATAAAGAAAATTGGGAATTCATTCCCTTCATTATTTTTTTGTGTGAGGATAGATGCAAAAGTGATGTCACAAGAAAAGGCATTGTTTGTGCATTGGAATTAAATTCTACACACAATCATTGTTTTCTTCCCATTAGGGTCCTTCAGGATGCAACTAGAACCTGCACCTTCAATATATTTGTATCCATCAAAGAATAAAGTTCACATATTAGGATCACCTTTAGATTTAGTTATGGACTCATATTTTGTTTTATTTTATGAATCATTGGGGTTAGTAAAATTAGCATACACTTCTAACTTATCCCTAGATATAAGTTAGGTTGTACATCTAGGTTAGTGTCAGTCCTATATACTATATTATAGTGAGGCTCAACAATTTGAGTGTAACGAAGAATTTAAGATTGTGTGTTTGAATCCACATAAGAAGAAATTGTTACACATCAAAATTACTCACTTCGATAGTGTCACAAGTGTCGTCATTACAAGTGTCGCAAGTGTCGCATTTTGCTCTCAAGTGTCACAAGTGTCAAGAAAAGCATACTGCCATAATGCCTATGTCGTACCTATAACAACATCAGAAAGACACTTGAAACACCTCAAACATTTGATTTGGAAGAAGAGGAATGGTTAACTGGGTTTTTGAACCTCTTGCCATTTGAAAGAACCACTAAAATTGAGTTTTTAGAGGAGAGCACTCCCCTATACCTCTCTCAGGAGTGTTGGCGCCCCCCTATAGACTATCTGGGAGCGTTATAACACTATGTCTGCCATTTTGAAGGAGTGTTGCTATTGTTAGGAGTGCTAGCACCCCCCTATATATTGCTAGGGAGCGTTATAACACTCTGACTACCCTTTTGGGAGAGCGCTACCTATTCTGGGCAACCGTTGGTTTGTTGAGAAGAATGGGGGAAAGATCTCTTCATTCTCTGAAGGCAGTTGGATTCGAATCCTTGGTCAAGCCATGATCTTAGGGAAGATCCCTAACTGAAGGAGGAAAATCCTCAACTTACCCCAAATATATCTCAAGTGGTTGGGCCTCTCTAAACCTATATAAGTAGGCCCTCTTATGGTGAAAGGGAGGGATTTTGGAGGCATGAAACCTATGATCTCATAGGAAACACACAGTGAAGTGGAGGAGAATAATTAGTGAAGATATTGTCATTCTGATCGTAGGTCTTTTGAAGCAAGGGTTAGACAAGGAGGACTTGATGAAGCTGTTGCACTCGCATCTACGGTTGTAAGTTTCCTTCGTTGTTGTTATCATTAATATGACATGCTTGGACTGTTTCTTTCTAGTTTGTGTTTAATCTTACATGAACTTGTCTCTAATAGATAGGTCTATTTCAAGCTAATATCAGTAGTGTAGGAAGTGGTTGTACTTTTGTTTGTCTACGGGGCTTATCGAGGAGCGAAAGATTGGAGCTCAACTCGGACCGTGTGGGGACAAACACCGGTAAAAGGTACTTCTTTTCTCCTTCCTCCTCACACATTAGTTTATCAAGATCTAAAAGGAAGTTAGTGACCACGATAAGCATCTTTGGCCTTAAGAGTTAAGAGTCTAGCTCTCAAGAGGAGATCTACCTGTCTGCAGGGAGATTTTCCTTCAAAAGAAATTGGCGAATCCACTGGGGAAGGAATACTATTGCCTTTCCTTGGTTTGTCCCTACCATTTTACCACCTTTCATATCACTTTTTTTGTTTGTTTATGATCCATTAGCCTTCTCCCATCTTCACTTACATTTTCACCAATTTTTATGCATTTTGGGTGAATGTTTTGCAATTTTTTGGCTCTTTTTATGAGCTTCTGGGAAGCATGGCACCCCCTACCCTTGATATTAGAGTGCCAGCATGAAAAAGCATTATAATGTTCTGTGTACCTGTTTGACGGAGCGTCGGCCTCCTTCTTGGGGTTTTTCTGCCTTTTTCTCATTAGTTTTTTGCAACTTGTTTTGTGGAAATCTTTACCCAGTCTTTGTGAATGGTTTGTGAAGTTCTTTGGATTGGTTTTTGATGCTTATCACTCCCTATTGTCTTTATTGGAGCTTGAAACCTTTTTCAGAAATGTGAAAATTGCTCTTTCTAGCTGCTTGTTTTGTCGAGACAATTTGGGTATTTTCTCTTTCTCCCTATCTCTTTTTGGATTCTTCTCTGCATTTTATTGCACTCCTTGGATGCTTGTTGGTTTTAGGATCCTTGATTGATTTCTTGTTAGACCAAGCTTCCTCTTTTTTTTTTTTTCAGTTCTCACTACCTTGAGTGTGTGCTTTGTTTGTAGTCTTTTTCTTCATGTCTTTTGCATCTGCATAGGACTCTTTCTCCTGATTGAAAGTAATGGAGCATTGAAGGTTTTGTGTTTAATTTATGTATACATCATAATCAAACAAAGAACATATATGCATTCTTGATTTTAGGTAGTGAAACTAGCTTGCATTTGAAGTAGCGGAATTGCATGTTTTCGGGCATTTTTGGGACATTGTGCATCTAAAATGATGAATGTTTTCTCCTTGTTGTAGCATAGTTTTCATCGAAATGAAAAGATTGCATATTCATCCCTTTGCATAAATTTCGAGTCAGTCAAAACACCATATTGTCCACGCCATTTTCCTTTTGAGTAACAACAACCTTAAAAATCAAGCGCTAAACTAAAATTTATCAGACTTTTTACATCTTTGTTAGCAAACCTACATTAGTTTAAGGTGTAGGGATTTGGAATAGGTTGAAAGGATAACTTTCCAAAGCTATCAAACAAACTTAGTATCTTGCGGTAGGGAGAGTGAAATCCAATTGTTGTATAGGCTTTCTGGGATCCCCCTCTCACACAGGGGTTACACACGAGGTTGCATTCGGGCGAATTATGGAGATTATCCCTTCATGGTTCAACTGTTTGTAGTGGTCAGATCGTATATTGGGGGTCACTTGAAGGTATACCCACGATTATGTGTGGGAGCCTCTCGGGTTGATTTCGCACTTGTTATCCTATCCATACATTCCAACTGGACTGTCGACTATACCAGCCCAGGAGCTGACTACGAATTGGTGACCTTAGCAGCCATAATCTTTAGGGTCCCACACAAGGTGACGGTGAAGGATAGTATCACTGTACCTGGAACAGACGTTGGTCAAACTCACTCAGGCTCCTTGGAGGCTAAATCCAAAATTACTATGTGGAAGCTTGCACCAAGGCGTAAGTCCGTTAAGTAGGTCGCCAACGTAACTGATCCACCCGCTCTATCCCCTCCCTTTCCTATTTTGATCTCGCGATGTTGGATTTCATCACCAACTAGTGGTTTCATTGTAGGAAGGTTTGTTTGATTGATTGCTTCTCACATTCATAGCATGTGTTGTTTTTTTTACTTAGTGGACCTCAGGTCCAGTCAGTGTTAATGGCATCGAATCCCAAGAGTACCAATGGAGGAACCCCTTCTCCTGGGGAACCTTATACTTTTCCTTCGTTTGGAAACTTTGGTCCTCCGTATATTGCCACACTGAGTCTTCCAGGACTCACCATCGGATTACCAGTTTGGTTGTTCCCCACTTTGGCGATCCCAAATCCTCCCAATGTTTCAACTGCACCTAACACTTTAGATGTCATTACACCACCCACACATCAACCTCATGTCGAATTTTCGCCTTCTTCGTCCATCAAGTCTCCTTCCATTTCTCCTTCTTCGCCTAGTAAAATCTATAAAGCAAGTAGCCAAGTTGATCAGAAGAAGAAGAAACGAAAAGAGAAGAAGAAGAAAAACCTGAAAAGGACCAAGGCCCCAACAACATCAGATGTTGGCTCTAAGCAACCAGTTATCGTTAATAGTACTGGGAGTGTTGATG
>JASDQU011404170.1:72987-85029 GCA_032191745.1 Picea mariana
TCATGGAAAAGAAATTGATTAAGTGAGAGAATCAAGTGCACATGAATTATTATTAATATTCATGAAAAAGAAAGTAATTAAGTGTGAGGATCCACCTCACATTTGGTTTCCTATTTTTTAGGGAAGGTGGAGGATCTCATGGATGGTTGAAATATTTCCTCCTTAAAATCCTTAAAAGATATTTCCTCCCCAAAATCCTTAAGAGATATTTTCTCCCCAAATATCTTAGAGATCCCTTTCTTAGTGAATCTGATGAGAGATCTTCTCCATGGTGGTTAAGTCTCCAAATCTTATATAATCATGGATTTCCATGGAGGAGGGGGAATGAAGATTGAGAATTATACCAAACTTATGATATCATGAGTGGTATGTCATCTGGAGCATCAACATTCTGCGTGTGGACTGTTTAAGCAAGGGTTTGGACAAGGGGAACTTGATGAAGCTGCTACACTCACATCTATGGTTGTAAGTTTTCTTCATTGTTCTTCTTATGAATATAATATGCTTGGCCTGTTTCTTTCAATTCTGTGTTTGATCTCACATGAATTTTTCTCTAATAGATAGATCTATTTCGAACTAATCTTAGTAGAGTAGGAAGTTGTTTGTACTTTTGTTTGTCTACAGGGCTTATCGAGGAGCGTAAGATTGAAGCTCAACTCGGATCGTGCAGGGACAAACACTGGTAAAAGGTACTTCTTTTCTCCTTCCTCCTCACACATTAGTTTATCTAGATCTAAAAGGAAATCAGTGTCCACGATAATCATGTTCTATCTCAAGAGTTAAGATTCTATCTCTCAAGAGCAGATCTACCTATCTGCAAGGAGATTTTTCTTCAACAGAAATATCAGCAATGTGATTCCCAAAGAAAGCATCACAAGAATAGTTCATGTTGTCCCTTGACCAAGTTTTGGGAGATCCTTGGTCAAGTTGACCTATTTTGGGACTTCGACAGCCTGTCAAAGACGAAGCGCAAGACAAAGTAGAGATTGTGGGATCTCGACCCCTTTTTGGGTCCTTTTTGGTATTTGGGAATATGTAATGGGTATGGGATGTCGACCCATGGGTTTACCCATGTTTAGGCCTGTTTTTGTAAAGTATAAATAAGAAGCTAGGTGACATAAGTAAAAGGGCTGATAAGCTAAGTGTTAAGTGCAAGTATGGTTTGTAGATGCTTTGTGTGTATTGTGAGAAACTTATAGAGCTAAGTGAAAGTGGTTGTAACAGACTGTGAAAGGATTTGTGCTAGACCTAGCTCGAGGAAGGAGCATCTGGCGAGGTGCGCGCAGATCTCCTGTCCTATGCGGAGTAGGGTTTTTGTGGCTCTGTGCATGTAGATGATTGATTGAAGCTAATAAAGAAGAAGAGTTGGTGGACGTAGCCCCAGGGTGGGGGTGAACCACGTAAATATTGTTTTATTCTGCTCTGTGCGATGTTCTGATGTATTTATGTTTTATTTGCTAAGTGCTTGATATAGATAGATAGATTTGTTTACGCTTTTTGCTTATGATGACTCTAGATGTTAGATCTGATATAGGTGAATGTGCTTAGTGCTTGAATCT
Source organism: Picea mariana (assembly GCA_032191745.1). Classification (NCBI taxonomy): domain Eukaryota; kingdom Viridiplantae; phylum Streptophyta; class Pinopsida; order Pinales; family Pinaceae; genus Picea; species Picea mariana. The sequence goes on from JASDQU011404170.1 coordinate 74,547, forward strand.
GCTAGATCTGATTTATTTATTTATGCTAAGTGCTTAGATACATTAGATCTAGGTGAATGCTACGATGCTCTGTTTTATCTGCGAAGTAAATATTGGTTAAATAATAACGAACTGGCGGTACTAAGTTCTCTATTAAGTATTATAATCACAGATATGTGTCCCAGCTAAGGTTGCAGACACCTGATTTCTGCAATCACCCCTACCTCTACCTCAGGTGAGACTTCATCTGCTTCACAGGTGTTGCCGAAAGGGCTGGTAGTTAGGGTTTTGTTGGTGCGTTGTTGTAGTGTTGAACCTTGGGTCTACCCCTGTGCCAACAAATGGTTCTGTTGCCAACAAATCTTGTGTTGTATGTGTGATTGGTGTTCTATTCTTTGTTATTGGTATATTGATATTGCATTACTATGTTAGATCTAATAGATATATCTTGCATAGTAGATCCTAGGAAGATAAAGAATAATATATTGTTGTGTGTCGATCACTTTGAACCCACTTTACATTCCTTCTGCTTGTAGACATCTCTGTCCTGCAACCCCCACATAGCTGCTTCAAGTGAGACTGCCTCTACCTCGTAGGTGTTGCGGAAAGGGCCAGTAGCTAGGGCTTGTTGGTGCACTCTCAGAGCTGAACCCTGGGTCGCATGACTCTGAACACTCTACACCAGTTCAAGCCTTTGATGAAGTTCAATGTAGATCGACATTTTATTTACATCACAGCGCATGTCGACGAACACAAGAAACAACTTCAATCCTACTATAAGTTGATAGAGAAGGACTTGGAGGAGATCACTAAGGATTGGTCATCATACCTCCTTATTCCAATAGACCGTGCAAAGATATCTGACATCGACAACCCATAAACTATGCAGGATACACTCGGACCTAGCAGGACAAAGAAGATCGAAGAGGTCCAAGAATTAGACAGTGCATCCGTGAAGAATTCTTCCATATCACCAGAGCAAGGAGGTGATGGAGAAGAGTTAGATGAAAAATAAGTCGAATAGAAGAAAGGAGATGAGGTTGATCCACTAAAGAAGAGGAAAGGTTCACCTCTGAAACCTTCCTCCTGGAAGAAATCAAAGGCCACCATGACAAAGATGCAGACCGTCCTCACCTCTGATGACTTCGACTTCCTCATAGAATCCCTGCAAGATGCTTCACTGGAAATAGTAGAGAAACAAAAAGAAAAGAAAGAGGAGATGTATGATCGAATTGAGACTGAACTCCGAGGGGTACAGTAGGCCCTACAGTCCAGTCGCGTAGTCTCCACTGCACCGGGAGAGCCAAAATTGGGAGATGATCTAGATCAACTCCACTGCATAGCCGATACAATCGAATCTCACCTTCGACGAGCACAGGAAGAAATAGAGAAAGCCACCTAGGCCTTGACACAAGTACAAGGAGTACTCGTTGAGCAACGCAGTGCTGCAAAACAGGAAAAAATTGCTCTCCAAGTGAAGTTTGATCAAGAAAAATCACATCTATAGCAAGAAAAAGAATAGTTGCTCACAAAGCAACTCAAAGTAAAAGAAGCGGTCAAAAGAGAACTTCGCTTTGTGACAGTCTTAGAAATCAAGGCAGAAGACCGAGTTACACAGCAGGTGAACCAGCTCGCAGAAGCCATCCAACAGCTACAACAACGCATAGCAGATTTGGAGCTACGCACTGTACCTGAGACCCCACAAGATGTAAGAGACCAAAGGGAAGAAACCGCCTAATGCACAGTTGAAAGGCTAAGGGATATTACCTTGGAATGTAAGAAACTCACTGATCACAGTGCCCAAACCTATGAACAACTCACGGATAACCTGGAACTGAAGTCAATGGAGTCACAACTCCAAGAGGTGAAGTATTAAGCTGAAAAGATACAGGAACAATTGAATTCCCTGTCAATTGTGGAAAGAATGAAGTGCTCCCAAGAGAAACGCACTGCACAACAACAAATCCATACTATCTAGAGTAGAGTTATGGAGGTAACTCAGAGGCTCCAACCTGTACAAGATAAGTCCTATCAATTGTTTACAGAGGTAGAAGGCCAAGGAGAAGAGCTAGAGAAGGTTGTCACTACAGTTGAACAGGGTCTAGAGGGACCTATCAACGATGCAGTCATCCAAGGGTTCGTTGAACATGAGGCCATAGCACAACAGCAAGTCGAAGAATCTTGAGCCAAGCTTGAGGCATTCAAAGCAGAACTAGTCAGACCAAAGTGACTCGAGACGAGTCACAGGTGAGTGTTGGGGGCCTGTTGGCCCTTGACCAAGTTTTGGGATATTCTTGGTCAATTTGACCTATTTTGGGACTTCGACGGCCTGTCGAAGACAGAGCACAAGATGAAGCAGAGATCGCGGGATCTCGGCTCCTTTTTGGGTCATTTTTGGGATTTGGGAATATGTAATGGGTATGGGATGTCAGCCCATGGGTTTACCCATGTTTAGGCATGTTTTTTTAAAGTATAAATAAGTAGCTAGGTGACATAAGTAAAAGGACCGATAAGCTAAGTGTTAAGTGAAAGTATGGTTTGTAGATACTCTGTGTGTGTTGTGAGAAACTTACAGATCTAAGTGCAAGTGGTTGTAACAGACTGTGAAAGGATTTGTGCTAGACCTAGCTCGGGGAAGGAGCATTTGGTGAGGTGCACGTAGATCTCATGTCCTATGCGGAGTAGGGTTTTTGTGGCTCTATGCATGTAGATGACTGATTGAAGCTAATAAAGAAGAAGAGTTGGTAGACGTAGCCTCGAGGTGGGGGTGAACCACATAAATATTGTGTTATTCTTCTCTGTGCGATGTTTTGATGTATTTATGTGTTATTTTCTATGTGCTTGATATAGATAGATAGATCTTTTTGTGCTTTGTGCTTATGATGACTCTGGATGTTAGATCTGATATAGGTGAATGTTCTTAGTGCTTGAATCTTCCAGATCTGATCCATTTATTTATGTTAAGTGCTTAGATACATTAGATCTGGGTGAATGATGTGATTCTATTTTTTATCTGTGAAGTAGATATTGGTTAAATAATAACGAACTGATGGTGTTAAGTGCTCTATTAAGTATTATAATCATAGAACTTTGTTCCGGCTAAGGTTACAGACACCTGAGTCCTGCAACCACCCCTTCCTCTACCTAAGGTGAGACTTCATCTACTTCACAGGTGTTTCTGAAAGGGCCGGTAGTTAGGGTTTTGTTGGTGCGTTGTTGTAGCGTTGAAACCAGGGTCTGCCCCTGTGCCAACAGTTCCCTCAGATTGAATGATTGAGCATTATGGGTTCATTAGGATCGTTTCAGTATGTTACCACATGCTTCACGAATCATTCTTTGTCTACTTTGATCTGAATGGGTTTTCAATTGTATGGAATCCATAAGTGTGACCAATCAATATAAAAATATCCATTAAGAATAACAGACCAATCTCTGCTCAAAAGCATTCCATAAGTATAAGGGATATCAACTACTATACTATCAATAGTTTGGTGCACTTTAGGTTTGGATTATAATCTGATTAAGACATTCTTTAACTCCCTAATAACTTTGACCCTTGACCTATCTAACTAAATCATTTGGATATCATATTCTTTAGACTTGACATTGATCTTTTCACAAACTTTAAGGGGCATAACATTTGAAGAAGCTCCTGAATCTACCATGCAATTGTGATTTTTTTTTTTGAAGATTTCAAAATTCAATAAGAAAGGAGGGGTATTGGATTTTGACCTTTGGATAGTTAGAGATGCATTCACAACTAACTTTTTCTTTGTTGTTTTCTTTTCATTGGTCTAAGCTACTTTACCTTTCCCTTTACTCCATCCCACATTAGCTTCTTTAGTGTTCTTAGAAGTAGTACCCTGGAGAATTTTCATAAAATTGTATTATATCTTAGGTAGCTTCATGAGTTCAAACAAAGATATATTTTCTTTAGTTATTTTCAAATCTTCCAAAAAATCATAGTCAATTTTCTATGGAGGAGTAGAAGAAATAATCTGCTTATAACTATAGGGTGTGTTGCAGGTACTGTATTTTGTCTTGGAAGTTTCGAAAGAGGAGGGCATTTTGGAAGATGATTCCTTACTTGCACTCATAGTGGTTACTGCATTTTGGTATAGATGAATCTCTTCCACTTCTTCCTCTTCTTCTTCTCTGAATCCAAAATAAATGTCCCAAAAAGAGTTGACTTCATTTTCTTTAGTTTCATCAGTCTTTTGAGATTGATCATGTTGTTCTGCTTCCTCCTCCTCTTCTTCCTTAGATTTAGTCTAGGTATCAATTTCCCAAGCCTTGAGGGATTGTAAACAATATTCCATGTGTATGCCTTTTGAAGGAGGGGTTGTCTAAGGTCTTAGTGGTAGGAGGAGTAATTTTTTCTTTTTTGGGTGTTAACCTAGAAACTTTCTTGGGGTTTGAAGAGCCTTCTCCACAATTCTTTTTCAAATCAATAATTCCATTGGAAAGTTTCTTCAAAATTCTATAGAGGGCCTCCATATCTGTGGAATATTGGTATTTCTCATCCTCAGGAGGATTGGTCACAGTAGTCTTGGTCTTGTTACCATTTTTATCCTTCGAAGTTTCCACTCCATGTTTTCCTTTAAGACTAAGAACGTCTTTCTTGATTTTAATGGATTCTGTAAAGGTAGCTTCTAAAGTATTTTTTTCATCCATATTTACAAAAATTGTCATGGAAACAAGGAGAGATAAAGTATAAAATTCAATCAAAACATATTGAAAAGGCTTAGAATCTTGAGGAATTTTATTCATTAAAGTGAGAAACCTTTGATTGAAATCCTTGACCTTTTCTTTTGCATCCATTTTAATCCTAGGAAGATATAGAACTAAAGTTGTTGGGATCTTGTCTTCGCCAAATTTTCAATAAAAGTGGTTTCAAAAGCATTCCAACTAGTAATTGAAGCTTGAGCTAAAGAAAAATACTAGGTGGAAGCCTTGTTTTCAAATATGTAATGAAATAGACCGTAGAATACATATTCATGTTTCACATTCATTAATATGACCACGAAAATAAATTTCTTAACACATGGTCCTCAGTCGAATCAATCTTATCTAGGTCGAATTTCAACAAGAACTTCTTAGGATGTTTGGGCATGTCATGGACTACCCTAGGTAATACAATGACAACATGAACCATACAAGGTTGGCTATTCTATTGATTTACATTAACTCCAACCATTGATTGAGGATTGACAAGGATATGTTCTCCTCCTTCTCCTTTGGGATCATCTTCGGGTTCACCTCTTGCTATTCTAGGTGGATATTCGGGAGGAATGGGAGGTCGACCACCCCCATAGAGTAGGTTGTTTTCTAGGTCGAAGTATTAGGGTTTTGAGACTCCTTGTAAGAGTTGTGATAGGTAGGGATCATTTTAAGGATGGAAATTTATATTAAAATTTAGAAACATGGGATAATGGTATTAGTCCTTTATACGCAAAATGTAAAATGTTTGTAGATAGTTTTGTAAAAATATTCAAATTTCTAGGGATTTTATATAGTTTCTATTAAAGTTTGGTGATTTTTAAGTTAAAATAATTTTATTCTATGGAATTTGGGCAAATCATTTTTAGAAAAAAATGAAAATTGGAAAATCTTTTTTGGGGAAAAACCATGGAAAATTGTCCCATTGGAGAAATTTAGCCCCTAAAATCATCTATGGTGATAGGTGGTAATTAGGAATCCTAACGCCTGGGTCTCCCTCATGGGTGAGGGGACTTCCAAGAGTCAATTCTCCCCACCTAGGATTTTTTTCCCCTCGAGTACTGAAAAGTTAACATGGATATGTTTGGTTGGTCTACTCCAGTGACAAGTTAATACACATTCATGAGTTTGTTGGACTAGTTGTGGAAGTTCAACATCAGATAACGTTTGAGACTTTGGAAATATAAGTTCAAACTGAGGAAAACCTTTTTGAGTGGTAATTTCAGCGGGAGTATTCAAAGAATATGAAAGAGGATGTAAAACATGTTCGGGGTTGATGTGGTAAGAATCACTTTGTTGAGTAGTATTTATCAACATAATAGAACGAGTAAGGTTTGCAATTTCTTTGTAGCCATTCAATTTGATGACACTCCTTCTAGTGCCATTTATGTTGATAGGTCTAGATGGCCTATCAAGAAAGTAAGGAAGAACGTCCAATGGAAGGTCCCAATTAGACCCACTGTCATTTGGAATAGAGTTTCCGACCAGTATGTTGGCCCAGTTGCCACTCTAAACTATTTTCTAATATGAATTTGAGAACAAAATGTTCTCATATGAATTAAAATACGAAATTAAATCTACTAATATTGCCTAAATCTATTCTAAAATAAATTCTATACTATTTGAACCTATCCTAATTAGTAGGAATATAAAATGTATGAGCACAATTGTTACTGACACAAGAAATAATTCATTTATGAAAATAAGAAGTTAATATGAAAATTAAAGATGATACAATAAAAAATAATTGCAAATGATACCATTAACATTGTTTTTAATATTCATAAGGAAATCTATGATGATATAAAAGTTAAGAACATAGTGAAGAAGAAGTTCATATAGCTAAGTCCAAATAGCATTCACATCATAGACATATGCACCAGAAAAATATTGAATGCACACATCAGAATCATAAACCTCCAAAATTGTCTCTTGCTTTATTCATTCATACAGTAATAACATTGTTTCGATGTACAATAGATCAAAAGTCCCTTCTCATTTGCAGTCTCCTCTTTTATAAAACAAGAAGGATTGTTTACATTCCAAAATTGCCTATTGTTTACAATGCTCCTGCTTAAGGGAATCCAATTCTTCCCTATGAAAATTTTCATTTGTATGGGCTCTCTTCTCAAATTCTATATTCATTTTATCCTTTTGCACTTGCAAAACCTTTTCCCTTTCCTCCTTGTTGAGATTCTCTACAATTATCATTTCCTTCTCAATTTTAGTAGTGATGTCATCCTTTTGTATGTTCATGGTGTTCTCCAACTCGAAAATTCTGGTTTGTGTTGTGTCCAAGGTAGCATCCAAGTCATACATGGGCATGGAATTCACTCTTGCAAATGCATGAAGAGCATAAACGTTCTGGATGGAATTATCTATGGGATTTGGCCCTACCTTCCATTCAATAACTCTTTTAGTTTATTATTGGCTAACAATTGTATCCCCTCTTTTCCTTTTGTTGGTCCTCTTCTCTATCCCTTTGGTTATATCACTATCGTAGTATTCCCCTACTTCTACTACAAATTCATATAATTTTAGAAAGTATGAGGAGAAGGGAAAGTTACTTGGTATGACCATAAGAGGGGTGCATTCTTGTGGGGGAACGTCAACTATTCCCACACTTGGAGTTGCTGGACTATTTTTTGATTCATCCAATCTCTTTTGTATTTATTTCCTTGCTTCCTCATTATCTTTCTTTTTTTCTTCAGCTTCAAAAACCTTTTGTTGTTCTTCCTCTTCTTTATATTTCTTTGCCTTTGCTTATGTTGTTAGTCTTTGTTTCTCTTCATATTTTTTCTTTTGTAGTGCATCCTGCTAGGATTTTTCTTCCTTTTCTATGTGTTTCTTCCTTTCATCAACCAATTTCTTCAATACATCATACTTTTTATTTCTCTCATTAATATTGGAACTCTTCTTGAGTTCATCTTTCACTTTTCCTTTCTCTGCTTGTTTCCTTTGATATTCCTCTTCTGCTATGATTTCCTTATGGTGTCTCTCATCTGATGTTTTTTTCTCCTCTTGTTCCCTTTCTTCTAACTTTTCTTGGTCCTTTTCCAGAACGAATTGGAACATCATTAAACAACCTTTGTAGCACTTCCTTGAAGAATAAGACTCCCTTGAAAACCTCCTCTACAAATTTCACTATATGTATTACAGGGTGAGTGAGGTCAACGAATTTAACATGATTGAGTCCTAGGTTTTATGGGTGATTCCCTTTGGGTTCTCCTAGGAACAAGCATATTTCCTTCATGGCTTCAAATTATTATTTAGAATGAGGGCCATTTAGTAATGTGTACCACCCTATGTTTATAGGGAAAGTAGGCAAATGTATTGTACCAAGTGCTTGAAATATCTTAACATAACAAAAGTACACACCATGTACAGAATGCGAGCGTGGAACACAACTCCAATATATATAAGTTATACAATAACTCCTTAAATAATAAGAGAAACTCCTCCACATAAACAAATACATTTATACATCACAATTCACCTGTCTACGTTAATGAGTACATGATCTCTCTCTCTCTCTCTCTCTCTCTCTCTCTCTATATATATATATATATATATATATATATATATATATATATATATCCACACTTGCACATGAGGCCCCTTTACTATTAGGACGACCTTATTACATATGTATTTACACATTACATGTACATTTAGCCTCATGCATTCCCCCCCTTAGGGTCATATCATATACATTTAACCCTATATATTCCCCCTTTGGGTCATAACTTAGTACTCTCTTTCAAAACTCTTTGTCCTCAAATCTTTGCAAATAAAGGCTTGACATGTGATGAAACCAAACAATATGATTTTCTTATGTCCCTGCTTTCTTCTTTCCATTGATGATGATCCAACCATCCAAAATCAATTATTTTCGGTCATAATCCTTGGTGTCTAGTTGTTGCATAATTTTTTTTCCCTTGATTCGATGTATCGTTGTTGAAGCTTATCCAATTTGTAGTAGATGTTGGTCTATGATAACATCTTCTTGAATAATGGTTTTGTGATGCCTTATTCCATGAATATTCATGAGTATTCCATCTTCTTCCTTGATAATTATGACAATGATCTTCTTGTCTTCCTTGAAATCTTTCTTGATAATGAGAGTGTCAATATGGTTTCTTATTTTCATGGATAACGGAATAATCTATCCTCTTTTCTTGGTCGTTCATTACTCTAGCCTTGGATATAATACCATAATATTTTTCATGTATATCCTCTAGATGAAGTTCAACTTCTTCAAGTATCTTCTAGTGACCTTCGTGAATCTTGTCTTCTTTCTCCTTTTGGAGTTGCAGTGTCACCCCATTTATCAAATCTTGACATCCTTCTTCAATTCTGGATTTCATTTCTAATTTGACCTCATCAATATATAGGGATTCCTCAACCTTCTTTCATATTTCTTCTCCAAGTCTTTTGGTATTTTTTTCATCTAATATCCTTTCTTTTTCTTGATTTTGACAATGCTTATTTTCTTCTTTCAATCTCTTAACCTCATACAGTAGTTTTTTATTATAATTTTGTAATCTACATATCTCTTCATCTTTCTTTTTCAAATCTTCCCTTGAATCATCATTTTCCAACTTTGCTTTGTTACTCTTTTATTTTTTTAATTTCTTAACATCCTTAATGAGTGATTCATTAAGGGATTGTATATTAGATAGATTCTCACCCTTCTGCTTAATATCTTCCTTTGATTCTTTTAATTCATCTTGAATTCTTTACAATTCCTCCATTTTTGTATCCCTAATCCATTTATCTAAGAAGGGTTTTCAAAATTCTTCCCATGCGGAATAGAGTATAGTATCTTCATCAAGGATTCTCCACCACTTATAAGCTTCTCCATCAAAATTAAGGCTTTCATGAAAAGAATGCTTACAACATTCTTTTACCATCTTTATGCATTCCACTGGATTGATTTCATCTTTATCTTCATCTCCTGCAAATTTAGGTATTGTCATTGATTCTTAAGTGAGGTTTAGCCCCAAACCTCAACTCACAACCTCAATATACTAAGGATATTGATATCAAATGGTTATAATCCTTACTCAAACATAATATTCTATGTTTCTTCTTTCCAATTGTTTGTTAATCAACTAAATTAGACATCCCAATCAAAAGTTATGATAGTTTTAAGTAAACATACCTTTGAAACACTGATTTATAGTCTGTCCTTCTGGCCGACCTTCCTTCTAATGAATTTCTGAAATTTTGTCCCCTATGAGTATGAAATTTTGACATGTAGTACTCTAAAATGGATTGTTTACAATGCCTTAGATTTGACCAAAATTGGATGTGTCAAATGAAATTTATAGTAACTTTCCCAAACCTTATTGTTTTTTGTCCTTTCCAGGAGAGAGAACTTGTATAGCATGTTAGACGTCCAATATTCAATAACAAATTCTGAAATTTTCACCCAAAATACTACATATTGTCCTCTTTCTAATGCAACTAGTCTCACTAAATTTGGATCCTCTATGGATAATATATTACTATTTTAACACTTGTTTGAGACTAGTTATAGAGCTAGTCAAAATCCATAACTTCCCTATGGTGTATCTATGAAAGTAAAATGACCAAGATGTTGAAATTGTACCATCGGTACCTTGATATCTCTTCTATCTTCTAAATATCATCCAATTTTGATTTATGAAGTGACCCCAAAATGCTTTTTTAGAGAAAATTCCAAGATCACTTTCTTGAGGAAGAAAAACCCTTTAATACCAAATATAATGTACCAAGTGCTTATAATATCATAACAAAATAG
>JASDQU011404170.1:86389-97334 GCA_032191745.1 Picea mariana
AATTATTAATTTAACAATTAATAATAATAATAATCTATTTTTAAGGTTACTAGTAAGCCAGACACCAAATTGGTGTAGAAGACCTCCTTGTTTGTGGTATAAAGGATTCCCTTGTTTGTGGCACAAAGAACCCCCTTATTTTAAAAACAAACACATGTTCTTAACCATTAAGTCCATTTATATAAAATAAAATTAGAAAATAAAATCATAATTACAATTAAAGAAAAAATGAAAAAAATAATTAAAAATAAAAAATGATACACTCTTACCTATTACTTCCTACTTAATATCTATGCAACTCATATAGATATTTATAATAAGTATTTTATTGAAAACGGAGAGTGGTACATTCACCGTACATTATTATCTACTACTTACGGCATACGATCTATCCCATTCATGTAGAATTGATTGAGTATTAGTTAAAGTCTTAAACAAAATAGTTATCTATTAAATTATCCAAATTTTCAATTTATTATAATTTATATTATTTTAAGTATATTATTTTTTATTATAATCATAATAATTTTCATATATATGTGTGGCGGGGATGAAGGTAATTGAGATTATTGCAGGTGAAAAGATGTTCATGACAAGTATAGCTGCATATATTTTCTTACTTGCAGAGGCAGTTCAAAAGGCTACGAACACTGTTTCCATTTTTAGATTTTCATAATGAAAAGACAATAAACAGGTTTATACTGCCATCAAATTTATATTTTACTGGAATTATTTTCCTTAACTGTACAATAGTCAAAAGAAACCATGCACTTTTGGTGATTTGTACATAAAATTCTGCTCTCTTGCTACTCTTTGGCCCTGAAAACTATCCTGCAGTTTTTCCCTAAGCCAGCAATGTAAAGGAACCTGCACATATTCTGCCCTTTACAAACTATGTGTGGGAAATGTTTGGTTGTTTACAGTTTTTCTAGCAGTCGTTTCGTCAAAATCCAGATACAAATTAGCAGCCTATTATTTTTCATGGAAAGTTTATTAGCTGAAAATGTATTAAAAAAATGTAGATTTTCATAATTTTTTTAATGCTGATTTTGTAATTATGTAAATAAATTGTATATGAAGTTTTTGAAACATTCAACCTTTACTTGTTAAATTAACAATCTTTTAGGATGAATAACATGTCCACTCCAAAAATTGGACTTTTCAAAAACTCCAAACTTATTTCCAAATTACAAAATCAAATGAAAATATACATTTTCATGATATCTTTAAACCGTTATGCATAGTGTCATGCTAATGTAGTTTAATAAACCCCGCCACCCGGTCATTCTCTCAAAATATTTTATTATGAGAAATATTTTATAATGAGTTCAAAATTTAAACAGTGAATGAAGAGAATTGGATACATGTTAGTTTTTATATTCTATAATGAGTTTAATATTTAAAAGGAGAATAAAGGGAATTTCTCTCATAAATTTAAAATTTAAACGAAGAAGGAATGAAGGATACGTAACAAACATGTATGAATTCTTTATAGTTGGCCATGGATGAGATTACAAGAAATATATATCAATTGTGTTAACAGAAAGTTGATACAGAATCTTGTTTTGAAACAATAAATTTTAAACTTTGCAAAAGGAAGGGGTTATATACGTTGGAAATAGTAATTACAAGTTGGTGAATTTTATGTCTCCGTCAATCAGTCAGTCTGTAAATACAAAGTCACACGTTTACGCAAGATCAATTTAGTCAGTCACCAAGCAGGAGAATTAATTAATGAAGTTGATCTTTATCTTTCTCAAGTCCAGTTAAGTAGTTAACAATGAATCAAATTTATTGTCGTCTTTAATTTTGAGTCAGTTTTACTTCTACAGGAAGTCTGAGTCACTGTCTATATAAGTCTAAATCTTTAGTTAGTTGATACATGCAGAGAGGTAGAGATAATAGAGTTGTGAAGGAGAAAAAACAACAGATGAGGATGAGGAAGAAAAAGTTTGAGAGCACAAGCTTTGTGTCTATAAAATCAGCAGAAGTTGCTAAAGTTGAAGCTCGTCAAAGTTATCGTATTTTGTATTAGCGCGCAGTGCCATATTTCTCAAATATATATCAATTATTTTGTGTGTTAATAATTCCATGTGTAACTTTGAGATTCTATTGTGTTTATGATTTTATTGTGTTAAGGAGTAGCAGAGAGCAAGAAATTGTGTCATTATTTGTTTACACCACAACACACAGTAATTCATGCAATCTATGAACTACGTGGTAAGTCATGGGAGTTTTGTGGCGCACAGTATTTGCAGCTGCGCTGCATAGAATTTGTCTGCGTGCTAAGATCCAAGATTTGGTATCAGAGCTAGGTTGATCAAAGCAAGTTGATCGAACCAAGTTTCAAGAGAAACAACTCTTTTGAAAGGTGAAATATGGCTTCTACTTCAAATCTGCAACCTCCCACTTTTACAGGCAAGAATGATGAGTTGTGGTCCTTGACCATGAAGGCATTGTTCCAGGGTCAAGATGTATGAGAGATAGTCGAGAATGGCTATGTGTAACCAACATATCAGGTAACATATAATGCACTCACACAAGCTGAGAAGGATTCTTTGAAAGATCAAAGGAAAATGATGGAAAGACGATGTTTTACATACATCAAGCCATGCATGAGAGCATACTCCCAAGAGTTGCATCAGCAAAGAAAACCAAAGAGGCATGGGACATATTACAAACCTCTTATCAAGGTATAGACAAAGTCAAAACTTCAAAAATGAAAATTCTTAGAAGAGATTTTGAAACTCTGTCAATGAAAGACTCAGATTCAATAGATTCATTTTACACCCATGTTATTGGTTTGATAAATCAGGTTAAGTCTCATGGAGAAACCATAGAGGATAGAAAGTTTGTTGAGAAGTTACTTAGGAGTCTTCCTCCTAAATTTGATACCCTAGTTGTGACTCTGGAATAGAGCAAAGACCCGAGTCAATTTAGTCTAGATGAACTGCAAGCTTCCCTCATTAGTCATGAACACATATTGAATAGGTCAAATACTTCATTAGAGAATGCATTTTCCACGTAGTCATCTATAATCCGTGGAAGAGGAAGGGGGAGAGCTAACTCTAGAGGCAGAGGAAGAAGTTATGTCAGAGGTTGACACACTAGCAGTCCTGGAAACACTGGTGGAAGAGATCAAAACCCAAATACCCATCATCCAAGTGGTCAGAGAACTGACAAATCAAAAATTCAGTGCCATTACCGTAAAAACTATGGACATTATGCATATGAGTGCAGGAAGAGACAATATAATCAGAACAAGAAAGGTCAAGATCAGTCAAATAATGCAAATAACTAGACCAATCCTACGTTTATGGTGTGCGCTGATACAATGCCTATAATATCAGTAGTTGAATGCAATGTTGCTCAAGAAAGTCCATGTGATATATGGTATTTAGATTCAGGCTACAGTAACCATCTTAACATGGGATCTATCAAGCGTCGAGAGGGATCAAATCTTTCAAGGTGAAAACCTTTAACCTTTCCTCAAGCTTTGCACTCTAAAAAATATTTTCACCTCAAGAGATTTGATAGATCAAGGTTAAGATGGATTTATGCTGGTTTAATACATTAATATAAAAGTATTAAAAAAGATTAATATTAGAAAATTTATTAATATATTAAAAAATATTAATAGATTTTTAATATATTAATATATTTTTTTATATATTAATATATTTTATAATATATTAAGACCTCCTTAACAAATTCAAACCAATATATATTATTTAATATATTGAAATATTTTATAATATATTGATGATGATGATGATGATGATGATGATGATGATGATTAAAGTCCACTAAGACCAAATTGGTCTATCATACCTTAAGAGCGTAAGGTATTACTTGCAATTCTTTAGAATTTTGTTTCTTGAAAAGAATTAAGAGAAGTTTTCCAAGATCACCATAGTTTTGTTGAGTTAAAAGGTTAGGAAGGCTAGTAGTGTGACAAATATTTTGAAATTGAGATATAATATGGGTATAGGATGGAAAGTCTAAGAGAAGGTGTTTTTCATCTTCAACTTTCTTAGTGTCACAAAGGTGACACACTCTTTCATCCCATGGCGTTTTAGAAATTGACCAACGCCCAGTTTCACTATGGAGCTCGTGAGAATTTGTTGTTATTTTAGCAATGCTTATTTTTTTCTTTACACTTGTCAAAATAGAGAGATAATTTTCAGTACATCCGTATAATACCTTAATTAGGGTTGATTACATCCTTATAATACCTTAATTTTATTTTTTCCTCTAAATCTTTGTCACACCACATTTTCTCCTTAAATTCCCCAATGGCTTAGCCAAGACTGTGCATCTTTATCCCATCCTCACTTGAGTCAAAGGTGGTTACAATTGGATTTTGAAGCAATTTTAGGAAGCAAATTTTCTTCCATGTTGTTTAAATTGTTCTTATACATTAGGTATCTATTCATAGTGGTGCTTTCAATGGGGGAAAGGATTTCCTCTAAGAGGAGGATGGGATAGGGTGTATTTCCTTTAATTTTTAGATTATAGGTTATAAAATTATTTTGTATTTTCTCTATCTTTCTCTAGGATTCATGAGAGATACTGCATCCCCAAACTTCACATCCATATAGAATAAAAATTGTAACAAGAGTCTCAAAAAGGACTTTCTTCTTATCCCATATCCAAAGATCGACTAATTAATAATTGTTTTCAAGCCCATAATAATCTTTCCATTCCCCAATAATCTTTTTTCTCAATTCTATAATTCCAGTTGAGCTTGTGGTCAATATTGGTTTTAAGATATTTGTATGAAGTCACTTCCTCCAAGTTGTTGTTGTTATATATGAAGGTATCATAAGTGATCTTATTGGATTTAATGATCATCACCTTAGTCTTGTCAGTATTAACAATCATACCCATATTGGAGAAAACATCCTTGAGGATTCTTAGTTGCTTTCCAAGATCATGGGGACTTCCCACCATAAGAACAATGTCATCAGCATAAAGAAGAAGATTGATGACTATACCAGTGAGAGTAGGTCCAACAAAACTTGTTTCTTCCAAGAAATCTTCTAACTTGTCAACGTATATGCCAAAAAGGGTAGGGGACAAGGGACAACTTTGCTTGACTCCAATATTTCACTTAATCTCTTTCGACCAACCCTCAATGTTCTTAAACTTGGAAATAATGTTCTCATACAACCTTATTGCAGCAACCCTCAACTCAAAAGTCACTTTATCTCTTCCAACCTATCCCAAAGGTTTTTCCTGGGAATCGTATCAAGATATTTTCTAAAGTCAACAAAATAACAAATCAAATATATTAATATACATTAAATATATTTCATTTTTTAAATATATTAAAAAAACAATTACATACCAAACTAAAGTAACTATTATAAACTCCACACACACACACACACACACACACACATATATACTTTGAATGAATAACAATCATTGTGTGTGTGTAATGGAGTCAACATAATTTTATTTTTTTATTATTTTTTAAATTTTTATTATTAATTTTATTAAATTTTATTATTATTTGAATGTTTTATTATTATTTTAATGTGCTACGTTACATGAACATCTCCCCCATACTAGGTTGTATAGCGTCTCTCGACGCGATAAAAATGACGTTTTATTATGAAATTTATCTCTACACTATGAGAACTGATAGAACAATAGCTAATCATAAATTATGAATGACAATGCATATCTACTTCAATTTCAACAACTTCACAACCTTGCTTAAATGCTCAAGATTCAACAATACAATGTAATGTATGAGAGGAAAATCCAATGAATTATGAGTATATAAAGAGTTTTCTATCTAGCATTAAATCTAATCCATTTGAATACAGCTTGAGTGGGCCTATTAGTTAAGAACATGTGTTTCCTTCTAAGAGGTGACAAGTTCAAATCCAGAGGGGGGTAGGGTATGTATACCTCCATAGACTTTAGCAGTCAAATCCCTATGCAAAGGTGGTCCCTTGTCCCACAAACAAAGGGGTCTCATACACCAATTTGGTGTTTGGTTTGGTCGTGACCTTAAAAATCATATTATTATTATTATTAAGTTATAGGTACCAAGTCTAGATTTAGACTCTCTCTCTCTCTCTCTCTCTCTCTCTCTATATATATATATATATATATATATATATATATATATATATATATATATATGATTTTAATGATTTGTTTTTAATAAGGAGCACTATGTTAAGTAAATTCTCTTAAAAGTCACATTACTTATAACTTAGTATATCAATAGTGTGATATATGCATTGAGCCTATAATCTTAGAGTTCAATGTGCATAAGACTATATACACATGTCATGATCTGTATTGGATCATTATATTATTTTTCATCTATCTCAATGCTTTTAGAGTAGAAAAAATTGGAGGAATCATCTTATAGGGTCATTTTAGTGGCATGCCTTGTCATGTCCCCACAATGTGCCTAATCGAATCTTACGATCGTGCACCTCTTGAGAGTGTGTGACACCATGGATTTTCTCACATGGTTTCTTGCAACACCAAGGATACTTCGTCCAAACTATGCCTCTTCACCTAGAGCATACCCATACTTTGTTTTAGGCTACCAATGAGTCACACTCCTACTCTAGTGCAACTGTTGTATACTTAGACAATTGTTAACAGATTTACAACTTAGTCATATGTAAGCATGCATCCATGAATTTGAGAATCCAATAGAACAAAAACAAGACAAATGAAATACAAATACATAAATAGTGTGGGCAACACGAACTATGCTTAACACCCGACTAAGTCTTTGTTATTGTGAAACAATTATAATATGAGCACTATTGGCTTGATTTACAACTTGGGCAAAGTCAAACGACTCACCTCACATCATCAAGACACTCATACAAATATTCTTCACCAAGAATCTTTGTCACAACCATCTCCACAACCTCCTACGATTCACCTCAGAAGTGCCCTCCACCACATACTTTTTGTCTATTTGTTTCCGCAGACTTCACATATTTCAGTTCTTCCTCACACATGCCTCCAATAGACCTGTGTTTCTAGACTTCCACAAAACTAGCCCAAGAGAATTTTTCCCAACTCTATCCATTGAATCCTCCTCAAGGAAACACAAGTCCTCCCAAGTGGACCGACTTGGCTCATTAAGGGAGCTCACCCTCTTCGTTTGCATCAAAACCATAGAACTCTTCTTGCTCTCCTTGTCTTGCAAGTTTTACCAAGATTCATTCTTGGTTGTGAGACCTCTTTCCTTTATAGGATCCCATCCATTGCATATATTTTCCCATGGGTGAGCTGACCCATCAGTTCACCAAGTCGCTCCACTTCGCAAGGTTAGGTCAAGACCTCATATGGGCCTATTCGAGTGGCTTTCCCAACTGACCCACCGAATGCTTCATTTTTTCATATAGATGACCCACTGATCCATTTATCTAACTCTTCATCTTGGGTGCACACGATCATTAGGTGAGTTGAGCCAACTTGCCTAAGTGTTTCTCCCATGCCTTAGTTGATTTTCCTTCATTGGTGGAGTGTCCAAGTCTTGCTCTCAACCCTTCATCAAACCATACATCGATTGAGTTGTGTCGTAAGGAACCTTGGGTGGAGTCATCCCTTGGCATGTTGTGTGCCCAAGGAACCCAAACTCTTCCCTATGTGAAGACTTACATCTCCTCATTTGCATTGAGCATCCTTCCTTCCCTTGGAAACATCCAAAAAATCCTTGATCTCCACGTCTCAGCCCAAACTCGTGCCTCCCTTGCAACTAAGTTTGCTAGAAACCCCAAGTTTCCTTGCAAAGTGGAAACCCAAAGTTTCCAACTTACATAATAATAATCTGCAACATATTCAACCATCCACACTACCCTTTGTCTAAAGTTATGTGTGACTAAATTGTCCTCTATGGTGGAAATATGTCTCCTCCCCAACTCTATCTACAATGTCCAAGCTTCCATTGCCCTGTTCCAACAATCACTCTTTGTTTCGTTGTTGTTGCTACCTCAACTGTTGTTGCAACCTCAAGAAAAACCTAAAATATTTCTAAGTTTTGAAATTCTGTTAGCTTGTTGTTACATCCATACTTCAACAAAAATATGTCATGTCTCTGCACATTTCTAGCCTCAAGTCCTACACTAGTTGGGTAGTTGGTCCAACCATCACGTCAATTTCTTGAAATGTGCATCTCAATTTTTGAACTTAGTCTTTTTTGTCTGCATCTTTGTCACTCCATCCAACTCCAAAGACTAAGGTAAGTGTTCGTCCTTGCCTCATTTCTACTTCCATCATCTGATATTCGTCAAGGAGATCCTCCACAATGTCTAAGTGTTGTGCTTCGAACCTACTGGCACATCTATACTTTTAATTTCTTCTACAATTCAATTCATCTACACAATGATCTCATACCAAGGAAAGGTCATCCCTCACCTTGATACACTATGAAGTCACCCCAAAGAAAATTCATCCATGGCAACTTGACTCCACTATCCACCTCATGTCATAGTTAGTCAATCTACCCCAAGAACTACATGTCTAGACTTCCTTTTCCTCACTACTTCATCACTCGACCATGTTGTTTAATCTACCTCTTTATGCCTTAGAATGGTTAGGCTTCACCCTCAACCATGTTTCCCAAAGCAAGAGAAACATCCATGTCAAAATAATCTCTTCATGTCTGCATAATCCTCCAAATGAAGGAAAGTCCTCAACTCACCTCCTTCTGTCAATTCACCTCTCCACAACTAAAAATTTGCTATGAGTGTGGCCAACACACTCACACTTCTCAAATGTCCCAATGAAACATCTGTTAACACATAAGGTTGTCTGGGTCAACAAGTCTTCTTTGTTTTTATTTTTGAGTCACAAGGTTCTTCTATCTGCTCAAGTGTCAAGTCAAGTCAAGTTTTTGTGCTTCCAATTCACTAAGAGAGTTTGCAACGTACTCCAAGTACATTTTTCTTTCATCTCTAATCATTGTTTTAAAGGATCTTTTCAAAAATATTTTATGGTTATCATGGCCTTCTTTAAATTCTTTTTAACCATTTCCAGGGATTATGTCACCAAATTTTCTAAAAACTTCCTTGAAGTGCATGATCCATTTTGAAATTGGCACTACAAACTCACAAACAGAAGCATTGTGAACAGGTACAGGCACTGTGAACTGGAGGAAAGAGAGAGTTGTAGCTTGGATAGGTTGCAGGAACTCACGTTCAGACTTATCAACATCCACAATAGCCTCAGAGCTACCATGTACTCTATGAAGTTTTTCATACCATTTTTAAAGGATGAGGAGGGGGTTTGGTAAAATCTTGAAATTGGTGCCGCAAAATCACAAACATGAGTGATGCAAACTCATTTCCTATAACAGTTGCTCCTAAAGATTTGATCATAACTCTAAAATGGTGATGTGGGTTTTTCTAAAAAAATATTTGAAGGAGCATGATAGCCTTGTTGACTTTCTGACCAAATTTCAACCTAACCCAATTTGGCATTCGAGAGATATAATTAAAACACCAGTGCATTGCAAACTCATGTTTTGGAATTTTTGGTGGAGGATCGACTGGCCATGCGTTCGATGGATGCATTCCAGATGTATAAAGGGTCAGTTGTGAGATGGGTGGTCACTTGTCAAAGGAATATGCACCCAAAATGACACTTCATCAGCCATAAAGAAGATGTTCAATACGTTGCCAACATTAGCCTAAATTTTAGCATTTTGTTATTTTTTGTTATCCACTGTTGCCACTCCATTTTGAGAGCACAGGGATCCTATGATAAGGTTGTTATTCGAATTATAGTGTTGTCACTAACAGTCTAGGTTATAAAAACACTATTGTAAGTCTGATAGGGGGTTCAAATGGTCTAAGAGGGGGATTCTTGACGCATAGGAATTCAGTGTAGTTATCACTGTATACTTTTTCTTTCTGTATCTTTTTAGATCTATGATTCCCATCAATAAAGATCAGATTTTCCTTTTCATTTCTTGTTTTCCTTTGTGTACAAATGTTTAATTAGTGACTAAGTTACTCTTCTTCTTATTCATGCAATGATTGAGTGAGGTTTTCGTTCTTTGCATTGGTGATATAGAGTTTATTAATACACAAAAATTCATTGTGAGTTGACTGTCATAAGTGTTGGAAGTATCTCTAACAAGTTTAGATCATAATTTTCCTCTTCCTCATTCATTTATCAATCCTATTGTCTGATATGAAGTTGTTAGGGCCACTTTTTCTAAAGGATATAGTTGGGATGTGTTATAGTAGATGAACCTGATTATCTTTACGGTCTAATACACACATTGTTTGAGGGTTATTATATTGAATCTGAATCTTCATTGTATGTTACCAAGTTCACTTGATCTATAGTCTAGGGTGATTCTTGGACAACTAACATTTTTGGCATCGTTGTCGGGGAGCGAAGTGTGAAGCAAGCTTCCCTGGGATAACAGCATAGATCCAACCCTTGATGGTAAACAAGAGAGGGACATAGAAAATTGAATATAATCATCTACATGACGACTCACTATTAAATAATCCACTAGAGGAAAGACCCTGCTGACAGAAAGATGAAAATATGGAAGGGAAAATCCAGGTATCAGTTCATTAGTTTTCTCCATGACTTTTGTTCTTTTTCATTAGTTCATTCCTATATTTTCCTTTACATATAAGAAGGACTATCCTTTGCTTTGTTTACTCTAATGATCATCAACATTGATTTATATATCCTTCCTTGGAAGAAGAAGGTCTCCATTCTTCATGTGTTGTAGATGTTGATCATGTCTCCTCACCTCAACCTATTGAGAAGAACGAGGTTTATATCTCAATATTTCCTGAACATGCTCAGCCTTGTAATCATGAGGATGATGAAAGTGATTCATTTCTTCTCAGATCTTATCACCTACTACTATTATTGTTAATGTTTAAGCCATTATTATAGTTCTTTGCATTTCAATAGATAACAATAGCAT
>JASDQU011404171.1:0-10994 GCA_032191745.1 Picea mariana
TGTGTGTGATTGTTTATTTATTACTGCTCATTATTAGATAATAATTCTACATTGATATAACATTTGAAGAAAAAGGATTATAATTACGTTATTACCGATTCACCCCCCCTCTTAGTAATCCAACAGGTAGAAGTACATTCCTCACTAAGAGGAAGTCTTGATGTTTTAATAGCATAGGACATGTACTTCCATGTAGGTTTATGTCAACACGTGGGAGTCTCGATTATTACCTCTCAGAACTTTAGGATTCACTTTATTAAGTGATTAATAAAGTGAATGTACTTTTGTAATTAATGTGAGTTTAATTTGATTAAATGCATAGGTATTTGGCATTAGTAATTCAATTAAGTCCAATCCATTAGATCTAAAGTGAACGTGAGATTAGATCTCAGTCGCAGATCACTTTAGGAGATCTAAGTTTTTGGACTTAGGGTAAACTCAAGTTTATAAAAGATAGCCTATGTGAGAGGATGAGACACATTGATGGTACGCAAAGTGTGAGTGAGAACTCATGTGTGCAGGGGAAGGGACCGAGGAAAGGGTGCAAGGGGGAAGCAAGGAAAGTAGCTTCCATCAAGATCGAAGGATTGATCTTGCTACATTTGTATTTCCTCAAAAATTCCATTATCACAGGATGGGAGCCCTAATTTTACTTAATAAAATCATCAGAGATCATGTTTTCCTGCAAGGATTTTTCTAGGGGTTATTTACCTAGAAATATTTTGTGCAATGTGTGTTATGGTTTCCATTTTAATTGCTTCCACTGAATTTTATTGCTAATTAACATAGTTGTGTTATTATTTAGTAAATTTGTTTTGCTTGGAGTTAATGGTCGGGTGTTAGGTTTACATATTTCAACATATCAAAGCAAGGTCTCTAATTGAGATTTCCAAGTACTAGCAGTCAGGTCTATTGACATATGGGTTTACAACAAATGAATCTTGCATATCTGAGTGACCAACAATTATATATAGTGCAAATTTGGGTTTATAGAATATGGACCTATTAGATATAAGTGACCAATAACAAGATCTAGTAGAGATTTGGGGTCACAACATCAGACCTATTAGATATGAGTGATCAATAGCCAGATATAGTTCAAATATGGGGTTTACAACAATATATCCATTAGATATGAAGTCCAACAATTAGGTTTTACTGGTGCTTGAAGGAATAAGCACATTTTCATGGTAGTTTGTTTAGATGTGGAAGTTGGCAATAACTAGTTTTAGGTTTGAATATAGATTGGATGGAGCTTTAAACTTCCTCCCTTGAAAACAAGGGTTACTTTTCTTTTGAAGGAAAATGATCTATGGGAGTTTTTTGACAAAGTAGTTCCTTCACTAACATATCCATAACAATTGGCAACTCATGAGAAGAATAAGATCATATCCATGCGGGTGATCTTGGATGCAATGAAATATCATATGGTTCCTCACTTGCCTGAGAAGAAGACGACTAAGTAGATGTTCAACGCCCTAGTAAGTCTCTACCAAAGAAAGAACATAAACATAAATATGGTATTGAGGAATAAGCTCAGATCCACATAGATTTCCATATCAGACTCAATTACCAGTTACCTCATGAATATCTCCCAGATATGTGAACAACTTGCAGAAGTTGGGGAGAAGGTGGTTTATGTAGAATTGGGAAATACAACAATGGATTGATTCTTAAAGCCTTGGGAACCATTTATCAAGGGTATTTATGCATGAGAGAACCTTCCCACTTTTGAGAGGTTTTTGGATAACTGTATCTAAGAAAAGACTTAGGAGGATTCTAAATATAGCAGACAGGAATTTGACAAGAACCTGACCCTTGTTAGTATGACGAAGAAGAGAAAAGGAAAGGGTTCCAGAAAGGGTAAGGTAAAGGAGTTAGCCTCACAGCTAGGAAAGAATAAGGACATGAGTAAAATCAAGTGTTTTGTATATCATAAGCTTGGACATTATGCATCACAATGTCTAGGTAGGAAGAAGGGTAGAGAGAAGTTGCAACAACAAGAGGTAGGATCCTCAATACAAAATCAGATGAGTGAGTTTGTTGCAAAATTTGAAAAGGATTTCTCATTGGTTTCATGCCTTTCTACCAACACAATTTCTAAGACTACATGGTATATGGAAAATAGTGCATATTTCCATGTGACATCAATACAGAAGTTGTTTACCAGTCTAACAGATCAAGACTCAGGAGTACATGTAGAGCTTGGTAATGATGCCAAGTATGTAGTAAATGAGTTGGGGAAATTTTGTTTCAACTCGAGTCAGGTAGCTCATTGGAAGTGAAGGACATGTTGTATGTTGCAGGCTCAAGAAGAACTTGCTTTTAGTCTCAAACATGGAAGATAAGGGTTTTTTTGTGGAGTTCTAGAAAGGGAAAGAACTCATCAGGTTGAAAGGATCTAGCCCTGACATAGCTCAGGTAATTGGGGTTAGAGAGGAAAATGTGTACATGTTACGGGGTGAGCCTATTTGAGACTTGGTTCATATAAATGACAACTTGTGTGAGTCGTGGGACATGAGGATGGGGCACCTGCATTATGTTGATTTTAGTGGTAGCATCAGACATGTATTTCCACACAAGTCTATCTGTCTAAGCATGTGGAAATCGTCCAAAGCCTTCTACTCTTGAATTTACTTTGATTAAAGAATTATTAAAGTAAATTTCTTTTGTTAATTAATTATGTAATTAGTTAATTGAGTTATTTGAGAAAAGTGATAAAAGTACTTAGCATGCAATTTTATCATGCAA
Organism: Picea mariana; assembly: GCA_032191745.1. Classification (NCBI taxonomy): domain Eukaryota; kingdom Viridiplantae; phylum Streptophyta; class Pinopsida; order Pinales; family Pinaceae; genus Picea; species Picea mariana. Next base: position 2,752 of record JASDQU011404171.1, read on the forward strand.
TCTAAATCTCAAGTGAGATTATAAATATATTGTAACTCACGATTATAAAAACAAGGCTAGGGTGAAGGAGAAAGACACTTGACACACTTGAGATTCTTGAGAGTAGAGGATTTACTTTCAATAGAGTTGGATCATGAAGAATTATGATTCAATAACTTGGATAGGTGGAGAAGGAATTTCATCTAGAGATCAGGCCAAGGAGAATAGAGAATAGAGGCAGCACATGTGGGTTTGAGTTAGAGGAAGCCACATGAAAGTGTCTCATCATACAAAGTTTTTTGTATAGGATTTCCATACGTATATGTGGGTCTTAGTGGACACAGTCGCGTACATATGCGAGTTTTTGAAGAAAAGTCATGTACACCTCAAAAACACATGCAATGCTAGTTCATATAATAGGTCATACTTTGTTAGGTTTGTCTGTAGTTGTATTTCTCTCAGTGGGCCATTCTCCCTATTGCAGAAGCCTTGGTTTTAGCATAATAAAATCATTCTCAGCACTAGTTTTCCCTCTGGGATTTTTCTAGGGGTTTATACCCAAAATGTTTGGTGTTTATGTGTGCTTGATTTTGGTTTCCTTGTTTATGCTTCCACTACATGTTTAGTTTCTTACTCAGTTGTTCTTTTAGTAGATAAAGTGGTTTTGTTTTGAGTTAATTGGCAGGTGTTGAGTAGGAGGAATTTCAACATGGTATCAGAGTAGGTGCTCTGAAAGGAAGGAATATCTCATATCCATAGTAGATACATAACCAATAGGTGGAAATCGAAGGATAGATTTAGGGGAAACAAGCATATTGAGGAAGGACTAAGTTTTTGCAGGTTTATTGAGTTGTACATGGGTCGTAGAAAGCATAGTCACATACATACACAAGTTTCTTTGAGCACAGTCGCATATATGTGGGCTGGATTAGTAACAGTCGTGTGCATACATAGGTTCCAATGGTGACAATTGCGTACATAAAGGGGTTGTAGTGGTGACAATTACGTACATACACGAGTTGCAGTTACAGGTTATTTCCATGGAAATTTATCAGGTCTTAGGAATGGCAACAACACCATTGATAATTGAATATATATTGCATGGAGCATCCAACTTCCTATCTTGTAAAGTAAGAGTAACTTTGGTGTTGAAGGAGTATGACCTTTGGGAGTTAGTGGATAAAGCAGTGAATCCACCAACAAATCTGACAGTTTCAGATGCTCACAACAAGAAGAAGATCAAAGCAAAGAGGGTCCTCCTGGATTCCATGAAGGATCATCTAATCCCTCACGTAATTGAGAATAAGATGACCAAAGAGATGTTTGATGCATTGGTAAGTTTATTCCAGAGCAAGAACATGAATATGAAGATGGTCTTTAGGAACAAACTCATATCAGTGAAGATGTCTAGATCTGACAATGTTACCAGCTATCTCATGAGGTTCACATAGGTAGATGATCAACTTTCAACCATATGGGAGAAAACAAAGGATGCAGATCTCCCTATTGCAGAAGCCTTGGTTTTAGCATAATAAAATCATTCTCAGCACTAGTTTTCCCTCTGGGATTTTTCCAGGGGTTTATACCCAAAATGTTTGGTGTTTATGTGTGCTTGATTTTGGTTTCCTTGTTTATGCTTCCACTACATGTTTAGTTTCTTACTCAATTGTTCTTTTAGTAGATAAAGTGGTTTTGTTTTGAGTTAATTGGCAGGTGTTGAGTAGGAGGAATTTCAACATGGTATCAGAGTAGGTGCTCTGAAAGGAAGGAAGATCTCATATCCATAGTAGATACATAACCAATAGGTAGAAATCGAAGGATAGATTTAGGGGAAAGAGGCGTATTGAGGAAGGACTAAGTTTTTGCAGGTTTATTGAGTTGTAGATGGGTCGTAGAAAGCATAGTCACATACATACACAAGTTTCTTTGAGCACAGTTGCATATTTGTGGGCTGCATTAGTAACAGTCGTGTACATACACAGGTTCCAATGGTGAAAATTACATACATACAGGGGTTGTAGTGGTGACAATTGCGTACATACACGAGTTGCAGTTACAGGTTATTTCCATGGAAATTTATCACGTCTTAGGAATGGCAACAACACAATTGATAATTGAATATATATTGCATGGAGCATCCAACTTCCTATCTTAGAAAGTAAGAGTAACTTTGGTGTTGAAGGAGTATGACCTTTGGGACTTAGTGGATAAAGCAGTGAATCCACCAACAAATCTGGCAGTTTCAGATTCTCACAATAAGAAGAAGATCAAATCAAAGAGGGTCCTCTTGGATTCCATGAAGGACCATCTAATCCCTCACGTAATTGAGAATAAGATGACCAAAGAGATGTTTGATGCATTGGTAAGTTTATTCCAGAGCAAGAACATGAATATGAAGATGGTCTTAGGAACAAACTCATATCAGTGAAGATGTCTAGATCTGACAATGTTACCAGCTATCTCATGAGGTTCACATAGGTATATGATCAACTTTCAACCATATGGGAGAAAACAGAGGATGCAGATCTCATGAGTATGGTACTGAATGGTATTCCCAAGTCATGGGAACCATTTTTCAAAGGATAGTGTGCTTGGGAAAATATCCCAAATTGGTAGAGACTTTGGGATGATTGCATCCAAGAAGAGACTTGGGAGGAGTCTAAGAGAAACACACAGGGAGGTGTTGAATATAACTTGGCTCTTGTCAATAAGACAAGAAAAGGAAAATGAAAGAGTTATAGCAAGAATGGTAACAATGTTGTAGGATAATCACAACCAGGGAAGAAGAAGGACTTGAGTAAAATCAAGTGTTTCTCATGTCATAAGAATGGAAATTATGGATCTTAGTGTCCAAAGAAGAAGAAGAAGGGTGATGGAAAGATGTATACAATAACATCAATAGAGACGTTGCTTGATGAGTTTGGAGTGAAATTTGAGAAGGATTACTCAATGGTTTCTTTCCTTTCTACCAACAAAACAACAAGGATTGTTGGGTCCTTGGACAGTGGTGCATCTTGTCATATGATAGAATCACAAGAGATATTTAGCAATATGACAGAGAGTGACACATATATTCATGTACAACTTAGTGATGATTCTAGGTATGCAGTGAAGGGAGAGGGAACAATTATTCTCTATTTTGAGTCAAGGGGTTCATTGGATTCCCATGATGTGATTTATGTACCAAGTTTGAAGAATAATTTTCTTTCTGTTAACTCCCAAAATGAAACCATCCTTTTGGTTGAGTTTTGTAGTGGATATCATGGCTATCGGTAGCGTCCTCAAGCTATTTTTGAGTTTTTATAGCTGCAAAAATTTTAGGTTTTGGTTTTGTCTTAGAAAATAATTTGACCCATAAAGTCTTCTTTTCAAAATTTTCATTTTTCACTTTCCACAGCTAACGTGTGTCCAAAAGTTGAGTGTGCCCTGTGGAAAGTGGTGACTTTCAGTAGCTAAGGAGTGTTTTTCATAATTCTTTGCACTGTTGAAAGTGGTGAATTTCAAAATGAGCGAGAATTAGTTTCGCGGGTCGTGCACTGTTGAAAGCGCATACTTTCCACAGCTAAGGAGTGTTCTTTAAAAAAGTGGTGCACTGTTGAAAGTGCATACTTTCCGCAGCTAACAGGGGTTTTCCACAGAGTTGCGCGCTGGTGAAAGTGGCAAGCGAACAGTTGACAGAGGCGTTTTCCACGGGCCGTTGTTGAAGAAAGAGGGAATCACATGCGTGATATCCACGTCTAAAGGTAATGATGATATGATCACCCCGCGTCAGGCGAATCCAAAATATGCGTTGATGAGAGTGGGTAATGATAGAAACTCAATTATGCATGTCAGAATAGGACTGTAATTTGAATCCGGCCCAGAACTCACGCTCAACACTCATGGCATCCAGGATGGAAAGTTTGAGTTCGTTGATGCAGGTACAGAGGAGGTACCGCCGGCCTGACAACATCAAATCAAACAGTGGTTTCCATATCACAAATCGTCTCTGGAAGTCTTTTTGAAGTTTCATTTGTTTCAAAACAGAGCCGAAGCCCGAACTTCTTTCAACAGCGCAGAACCTCAGCTCGACTGGCAGTTACAGGGGTTACAAATTATCGGGATTTGTGAGCTACAGAATGGTGAGAAAATGCAGTGGTGCTCTACTCAAAAGAGAGTTGGATAACCTGTCCTTTTTACAAACACATCCTGAAGTTCAGAAGCATTTTTCGAATGCAGGGTGTATGGAATTCGTCGAAAGGTTGCAAGTTGGATGCCACCAGGCTACAACAAAAGCCTTTGCCAAAACTTTCGATGGCAATAAAGCTTGCGTCGGGTCCATGGAAATCAAAGTGAATGAGATTGTCATTGCCACAGCTACAAGTTTACCAAGAACTTGTCAGAGCTGGTTTAAAACCACTGCTCCCAAAAATTTGGATTTCAGAGTTTATTTGAAAGAGGGGTACAGGAACAAAGCATGGAAAAAAGGTATGCTAGTTTCATATCTAGATGAAGAATGGCAGGAATTGTTCAATGGTATCCAATTGTACATTACCTCGGAGGGAAGATATGATAAACTAATGATGTACCACTTTAAACTACTTGATCATTTCACAGGCAAGACCCCTATTAATTTGCCTTATTTCCTATATCAAAGTTTGACTAAGGTTTGCAAGAGGATTAAAGCTCAACCCTTGAGCATGAAAACTACTTTGTGTCACCTCGGCCTCATAAAATTGATTATCCTAGAGGAATTGAAAAAACAGGGAAGGAGCTGGGAGCACTTTCTTTTCTGGGAAGGTTTTGAAATCCAGAGCCAGACTGCAAATGAACAGATGAAGGGTTCAAAGAAACAATCATCTCCTCAAAGCAGTTCAAGAAAAAGAAGGACCCTGCCAGGGCCTTCAGAAGACAGAATATCTGGAGCAAAGCATCACAGGTTGAAGAGAAAGTTAAACTTTGAGCAGACTACACAGCAGAATACAGGGCATCCTATAGAGCAGAGTACAGGGAAGAATATACTTAACTTGCCCTATTCAGATTCAGAATCTGAGCAGCAAAATCAATGCCCGGTCATCAAGAGTTCTGAGCAGTCAGCTGAGTGTGCACAGAACTATGAAACCTTCAATCAAACAGAACAGGGAGAATCATCAAAAAACCCCAGATCAAAGAAATCTCAGAAGATCAAACATCTCAAGGAGGTAATCGCCCAGCAAGAAGTCTTGGAGCGGGTGATTAAAGAAAGGTATAAGGAGTTATCTGATAACTTCGCCAAGACCAATGCTGTGTTCGAAAGATTGGCTAAGGAAAGTGTTAGAGAGAAGAAGAGGAAGAAAAAAATCACCAAAGAATACAACAGCTTGTGGTGGCTTGCCAAACGTCTCAAAAGGAAGATAAGGAGGTTGAAACAAAAATTAAGTCAAAAAACTCATCCAGATCTGAAGGTACTCGCTCAATTCACTGTTAATATGCAAGGTGAGAAATCGGATACACACTAAGTTTTGTTTGAAATCAAAATTTGGAGGTGAAAATTCATTTTGTGCGCAATCGGGACTTTCAACAGCGCAAGGCTATTATTTTATTACATGTTAGCTGTGGAAAGTGACGACTTTCAACAGCTAACCCGCGAAAAATATAAGGAATGCGCTGTTGAAAGCTGGAAAACTAATTTTTGAAGCCAAGGACAACACAGTTCATTCCAAACAGGTTTTGAAGGGGCTTCAGTGTATCAGTGGGCTATTAGATCGCATGCAAGAAGTTCAACATCAGGGATTCGAGAGAATTTTGGTAACACATGCAAAACCATTTCCTCAAAAATTGACCATAAACGTTGGGAAATCAAACAGTCAAATACAGGTGTCCTGCTATTTTTCACCACATTGCAGATACCAAGAGCTGAAGGATGCAGATGGCAATTTTGGAGATTGAAGACAGTTATACTATTAAGTTTAGTTGTTAAAGACTTTATTTTCAAGTTATTTAGATACAATTGAGTTGTCTTTATTAAATGTAGATCCATGTTTTTAGGATCTGTACCACTGTTTGTAAGAGGCTATAAATGCCTGTTTTTTATATGAAACAAGGGTTCGATTCTGGAGACTGTAATACACTTTTGTACTCAGACTTTCACTGCTAATACAAATCACAGGCTCCTTTCCATTTTGGTATCAGTTTTTCATATTTCTTCTTCGTTGTTATCTTGTTGTCAAACATTGAATAGTTGTTATCCTATTGTTTGGTTCATGAAATGATAATTAGTTTCTTAAGTTGTTTATTCTACCCTACTCTGTACTGGTTTATGAACAATCTTTTCTTCACCCACTGAAGGCTATTTTACTGATTAACCAATCTTGGAAAGAACTGTCTATTTGATTACCATTTTGATGTCTGAATGCCATAAGTTGAATTGAGTTATCCCATTGATCCACATTTACAAAATACAAAAATATTCATTTCTTAAGTTACCAAGCACCTTTGGTCTGCAACCACAAAGGGTTTCTTGGAGTGATAACAAATTGGCGTTGTTGCTGGGGAGAGGAGATCGAAGATCATCTTCTCTGGGAGACGACATAGATCAAATTCTTGATGATAGACAAGAAGTAGACACTATCAGGTTGTACATTTTCTATCTGGTGACTCCATTGAAATGAAGTGGCTCCAAAAAGAGCTCACACGAGGGCAAACCCAGAAGGCCCATTGACATCAGTTCCTGATCCAGAAAAGATCATCAACAAGGGCAAAGATTTGCAAATACAGGCTTCTGGATCTGCAAGTGCAATTGATTCAGGTATTCCAACTGATACTCATCCTTCCATATCTGAAAAGTCTTTGGTTGAATCCCCTGCTGAAATTCAAAATTCCCAGGAAATAAAAATTTCATCTCAAGTTTCTAAGGTAGAAGAACCTTCATTTTCTTCTAATATTACTGATTCTGTTCCCGAGATTGATATTTCATCCCATCCAAAAGAATTCAATACAGAATCCTCCAAACAGAAAGAAAATTCCTCTTCATCTTCTTTTGATTCATCATCTATCAAACCTTCGAAAGGTGTTTTACACACTTACACTAATCTGCCTGTCCTTGAAGAGATTCTCCATGATTTGTCCTCTAAAGGAGAAGAAAATCTAGCTTCACTGCTCAGTCAGTTTTATAAAGCCTCTTATTTTCCACCTACTTCCGAAACTTCCACTCAGGGTGAAGTAAGACAACCATTCTATTCTAACTCAGGCAACTCATCTCCTCCATCATCTCCTGCAAGTTCCTTGTCTGTGTCAATCACTAAGACTGTCATGGCTGCCCCTTTGACCATAATGGAACAAATCTTGGCAAACAGATATGCCCCACTCATCTTGACAAACCCCCTGTCTGCCATGCCAACAGGTGACTACCAGAAATATATGCTGAAGTTTACAGGAGCAGGGGAGTATACAGCTAAAGAACACATTGAAGCATTTTATGCTTATGCAGAAAACATAAATATTTCAGAAGAAGATGTGTGGACTAGAGTTTTCGTTCAAAGTTTGGATGGCCAAGCCCAAAAGTGGTTCAAAGAGCAGCCGGTTGCCTTCTTTATTAAGGTCTTGAGGGACGCAGAGGTAAAGTATGAGTTGTTGGAAAAACAAGCCTATGCACTTGTCAAGTCACTGAAAGCTTTCAGGGTTTACATTCTTCAGGCAAAGGTAATAGCTTTTGTTCCCTCCAGTTCAGTTAAAGATGTTCTTGTCCAACCTGACATTGATGGCAAAAGGAGTAAGTGGATAGCCAGATTGATTGAGTTCGATGTTGAAATCAAACCAACAAAGTTAGTGAAAGGCCAGGGTCTTTCCAAACTCCTAGCAGAGGAGAATTGCAGGTTGCTTGACATAAATCTGATGAGTATTGATGCAGAAAATGTTCCGTCTTCAGAGAACAAAGAAGGTAAGGGAATGCAGGTTTCATCTCATCTAGCTGATTGCAAGTGGTACAACCATATCATTCAGTTTTTGCAGACTTTATCAGTTCCATCAGATTTGAAAAAGACTCAAAGAAGGGCTTTGAAGCTCAGAGCTATAAATTTTTGCATCAATGATAATTTGTTGTTCTGGAAGAATCCCATTGGTTTGTTGTTGAGGTGTGTAAATCAAGAGGAGGCAGCTAAAGTCATGTGTGAACTTCACAATAGTGAATGTGAAGGACATCACTATTGGGAAACCACAACACACAAAATCTTAAGATCAGGTTACTATTGGCCATCCTTATTTTTAGATGTATATGAGTTTGTGAAAACATGTGACAAATGTTAGAG
>JASDQU011404171.1:12268-29746 GCA_032191745.1 Picea mariana
ACAAATGTTAGAGATTTGAAGGTAAACAACAACTGAAGTCCCTTCCTCTCAAACCTATAGTGGTCACAGGGCCTTTCCAGCAGTGGGGCCTGGACTTCATAGGTGAGATTCATCCGCCTTCTAGTGGTCAGCATCGGTGGATCCTGGTTGCCACCGATTACTTTACAAAGTGGATCGAGGCTATTCCCACTCGGAACGCCAATCACACTGTCATCATAAAATTTTTGTAGGAGAACATATTCGCCAGATTTGGCTGCCCCAAGAGATTGGTCACTGATAATGCTGTTGCATTCAAAGATAAACACTTGGTGAAATTGTGTGAAGAGCTAGGAATTCAGCTGGTACATTCCACAGCCTACTATCCGCAAGGGAATGGTTTAGCTGAGTCATCAAACAAGAGTTTATTCAGAATCATAAAGAAGTTGCTTGAACAAAATGCCAGAGGTTGGGATTCCAAACTGAAGTTCGCCTTGTGGGCTGACAAGGTAACATGTAAGAAATCAATTGGTACATCTCCTTTCAAGTTGGTATATAGTACTGAGGCCATATTTCCTGTTCAACTTGCATTACCGGTTGCAAAATTCTTACAAGAAATTGATTATGAACCAAGTGATTTGACTAGGAGGATTCATAATTTGATAGAACTACAGCAAGATAGAGAGCAGCTCTTGGAAAAAACTGAATTGCATCAGGAAAAGATCAAGCAAACTTTCGACAAGAAAGTCAAATCAGATGTTTTCAAAACAGGGGATATGGTCTTAAAGTGGGATGCAACAAGACAGGAGAAATGGAAACATGGAAAATTTGAGGCTCTTTGGACAGGTCCTTTTGTCATAACAGCGGTGCAACAGAACAATACCTTTGTTCTCCAAACTCTTTCAGGCGAGCCAATATCAGAGGGCCCTTTCAACGTGTGCTTCCTGAAGATCTATTTCTCATAAGGCTTCCTTTGAAGCCAGGTTCTTCTTGTACATATTTTCTTTTTTAGTTCTGTTTTCTTTATTTTTGTCATTCAAATAACTCCATGCCCAATGGTACTAGAAACTATTTTTCAAATGTCTGTTTCAAATTGCAATAAGGCTAGTGAGTCTAGCTAGGTTCTTGGTCACCTCACAGGGAGATGTCCATCCCAGTTGGAGCCAAATGTTAACTCCCAAAATGAAACCGTCCTTTTGGTTGAGTTTTGTAGTGGATATCATGGCTATCAGTAGTGTCCTCAAGCTATTTTTGAGTTTTTATAGCTGCAAAAATTTTAGGTTTTGGTTTTGTCTTAGAAAATAATTTGACCCATAAAGTCTTCTTTTCAAAATTTTCATTTTTCACTTTCCACAGCTAACGTGTGTCCAAAAGTTGAGTGTGCGTTGTGGAAAGTGGTGACTTTCAGTAGCTAAGGAGCGCTTTTCATAAGTCTTTGCGTTGTTGAAAGTGGTGAATTTCAAAATGAGTGAGAATTAATTTCGCGGGTCGTGCACTGTTTAAAGCACATACTTTCCACAGCTAAGGAGTGTTCTTTAAAAAAGTGGCGCACTGTTGAAAGTGCATACTTTCCGCAGCTAACAGGGGTTTTCCACAGAGTCGTGCGCTGGTGAAAGTGGCAAGCGAACAATTGACAGAGGCGTTTTCCATGGGCCATTGTTGAAGAAAGCGGGAATCATGTGCGTGATATCCACGTCTGAAGGTAATGATGATATGATTACCCCACATCAGGAAAATCCAAAATATGCACTGATGAGAGTGGGTAATGATAGAAACTCAATTATGCATGTCAGAATAGGACTGTAATTCGAATCCGGCCCAGAACTCACCATCAACACTCATGGCATCCGGGATGGCAAGTTTGAGTTCGGTGATGCAGGTACAGAGGAGGTACCGTCGGCCTGACAACATCAAATCAAACAGTGGTTTCCATATCACAAATCGTCTCTGGAAGTCTTTTTGAAGTTTCATTTGTTTCAAAACAGATTCGAAGCTCGAACTGCTTTCAACAACACAAAACCTCGGCTCGACTGGCAGTTACAGGGGTTACAAATTATCAGGATTTGCGAGCTACAGAATGGTGAGAAAATGCAGTGGTGCTCTACTCAAAAGAGAGTTGGATAACCTGTCCTTTTTACAAACACATCCCAAAGTTCAGAAGCATTTTTCGAATGCAGGGTGTATGGAATTCGTCGAAAGGTTGCAAGTTGGATGCCACCAGGCTACAACAAAAGCCTTTGCCAAAACTTTCGATGGCAATAAAGCTCGCGTCGGGTCCATGGAAATCAAAGTGGATGAGGCTGTCATTACCGCAGCTACAAGTTTACCAAGAACTGGTCAGAGCTGGTTTAAAACCACTGCTCCCAAAAATTTGGATTTTAGAGTTTATTTGAAAGAGGGGTACAGGCACAAAGCATGGAAAAAAGGTATGCTAGTTTCATATCTAGATGAAGAATGGCAGGAATTGTTCAAAGGTATCCAATTGTACATTACCTCAGAGGGAAGATATGATAAACTGATGATGTACCACTTTAAACTACTGGATCATTTCACAGGCAAGACCCCTATTAATTTGCCTTATTTCCTATATCAAAGTTTGACTAAGGTTTGCAAGAGGATTAGATCTCAACCCTTGAGCATGAAAACTACTCTGTGTCACCTTGGCCTCATAAAATTGATTATCCTGGAGGAATTGAAACAACAGGGAAGGAGCTGGGAGCACTTTCTTTTCTGGGAAGGTTTTGAAATCCAAAACCAGACTGCAAATGAACAGATGAAGGGTTCAAAGAAACAATCATCTCCTCAAAGCATCAAGAAAAAGAAGGACCCTGCCAGGGCCTTCAGAAGACAGAATATATGGAGAAAAACATCACAGGTTGAAGAGAAAGTTAAACTTTGAGCAGACCACAGAGTAGAGTACACAGTAGAATACAGGTCATCCTACAGAGCAGAGTACAGGTAAGAATATACTTAACTTGCCCTATTCAGATTCAGAATCTGAGCAGCAAAATCAATGCCCGGTCATCAAGAGTTCTGAGCAGTCAGCTGAGTGTGCACATAAATATGAAACCTTCAATCAGACAGAACAGGGAGAATCATCAAAAAACCCCAGATCAAAGAAGTCTCAGAAGATCAAACATCTCAAGGAGGTAATCGCCCAGCAAGAAGTCTTGGAGCGGGTGATTAAAGAAAGGTATAAGAAGTTATCTGATAAGTTCACCAAGACCAATGCTACGTTCGAAAGATTGGCTAAGGAAAGTGTTAGAGAGAAGAAGAGGAAGAAAAAACTCACCAAAGACTACAACAGCTTGTGGTGGCTTGCCAAACGTCTCAAAAGGAAGATAAGGAGGTTGAAACAAAAATTAAGTCAAAAAACTCATCCAGATCTGAAGGTACTCGCTCAAGTCACTGTTAATATGCAAGGTGAGAAATCGGATGCACACTAAGTTTTGTTTGAAATCAAAATTTGGAGGTGAAAATTCATTTTGTGCGCAATCGGGACTTTCAACAGCGCAAAGCTATTGTTTTATTACCCGTTAGCTATGGAAAGTGACGGCTTTCAACAACTAACCCGCGAAAAATATAAGGAATGCGCTGTTGAAAGCTGGAAAACTAATTTTTGAAGCCAAGGACAACACAGTTCATTCCAAACAGGTTTTGAAGGGGCTCCAATGTATCAGTGGGCTATTAGATTGCATGCAAGAAGTTCAGCATCAGGGATTCGAGAGAATTTTGGTAACACATGCAAAACCATTTCCTCAAAAATCGACCATAAATGTTGGGAAATCAAACAGTCAAATACAGGTGTCCTGCTATTTTTCACCACATTGCAGATACCAAGAGCTAAAGGATGCAAATGGCAATTTTGGAGATTGAAGACAGTTATACTATTAAGTTTAGTTGTTAAAGACTTTATTTTCAAGTTATTTAGATACAATTGAGTTGTCTTTATTAAATACATATCCATGTTTTTAGGATCTGTATAACTGTTTGTAAGAGGCTATAAATGCCTGTTTTTTATATGAAACAAGGGTTTGATTCTGGAGACTGTAATACACTTTTGTACTCAGACTTTCACTGCTAATACAAATCATAGGTTCCTTTCCATTTTGGTATCAGTTTTTCGTATTTCTTCTTCACTGTTATCTTGTTGTCAAACCTTGAATAGTTGTTATCCTATTGTTTGGTTCATGACATGATAATTAGTTTTTTAAGTTGTTTATTTGACCCTACTCTGTACTGGTTTATGAACAATCTTTTCTTCACCCACTGAAAGCTATTTTACTGATTAACCAATCTTGGAAAGCACTGTCTATTTGATTACCATTTTGATGTTTGAATGCCATAAGTTGAATTGAGTTATCCCATTGATCCACATTTACAAAATACAAAAATATTCATTTCTTAAGTTACCAAGCACCTTTGGTCTGCAACCACAAAGGGTTTCTTGGAGTGATAACACTTTCAGTATCAACTATGGAGGACATAGTTTTTTCCATTACTTTTCAGAGAGGGAAGGTACTCGTATGTACAGATAAATCTATCTCAGACAACACAATAGTCGTTGGGGTTAGATAAGACACTTTATACAGGTTGTAAGGAAATCCTATTCAAGATTTGGTACATGATAGTGACAACCTATGTGAGTTGTGACAGAGGTGGTTGGGACACCTACACTACAATGCATTGTCGATTCTAAGGGGGATTGTTACATCTCTTATAGAGTTCAAGATTGAGTAATAGAGAGTGTGAAGAGGGTGTGCACTTGGCAAGAATTCCAAGGATTATTTTCCTAGCAATGAGAGTAGGTCCAAAAGGATTTTGGATCTTATTCATTCATATGTGAGTGGGTCGATGTCAGTAACATCATTACATGGATAGTCATACTATGTGATGTTTATTGATGATTTCTCCATGAAAACATTTATATTCTTTATGAAGGCCAAGGATGAGGTCTTCAGTTGGTTCAGAGAGTTCAAGGCTCATGAAGAGAACCATACATGTAAGAATATCAAGGTATTGAGATCGGATAACAGGGGCAAGTACATCTCTAATGACTTCAAGGATTTTTGCAAGAATGAAAGGATCAAGAGGGAGATGACCGTCTCATACAATCCTTAGTAGAATGGGGTTGCAGAGAGGAAGAATCAGTCCATCATCATTTCTTTCAGGGCTATGATACATGACTAGGAATTTCCTATGGTTCTATGTCCATAGGCATGCAATACAATGATGTATGTGCAGAACATGAGTTCTCACAGGATATTGGGGGACAAGACTCTAGAGGAGGCTTTCTTAGGAGTGAATTTAGAGATTGGTCATTTGAGGATATTTGGTTTTCAAGTTTACATCCATGTGCCTGTGGAGAAGAGGATGAAGTTGGAGCCTTCAGGACATAAGGGTATATTTTTGGGGTATAATGAGACCTCAAAGGCTTACAAGACCTTCACTCCAGCACAAAGGAAGACAGTTGTGAGAAAAGGTGTTAAGTTTGAGGAGAAATTGGCACCTAGGAGTACTTAGGAGTCATCAATAGTGACAAAGGACAAGGATCAACAAGCTCCAAAGGATGAGCAACAATTATCAATTCATATTTCAGGTGGAGAGGATTTAGCCCCTTCCATTCATGTGTTTTGACCCATATGTCTATTGCAGAAATTGAGGGATGTTGGTGAGGCTACCAGGAGTGTGGTCAGAGAAGACAGGAATCCGAAGAAGTTTTCGAACTATATGGTGCTTATGAGTAGCATCATTCATGTTGAGCCTTCTAGTTTTGAGGAATCAACAGATCAACAAGTATGGTGAGATGCCATGGTAGAGGATTACACCTCTATTATGAGGAAAGATGTTTGGGACATAGTGCCAAGATCATAGGGGAATTTAGTTGTGAGTTTCATATGGCTCTATAAGATCAAGCATGTTGTAGATGGAAACATAGAGAAGTTCAAAGCAAGGTTTGTGGAAAGAGGGTTCTCCCAGAAAGAGGGAGTGGACTATCACGATAAGTTTTCTCTAGTGGCCAAATATGCTTCTATTCGAGATATTATTTCTATTGATTTAGTTATGTTGCAAAGGATACATCAGATGGATGTGAAAACAACGTTCCTTAATGGGAAAATTGAGGAGGAAGTATACATATATAAACCTCAAGGATTTGAGGTACATGGGATGGATTCTCATGTGTGTAGGATTAATAAATCCTTGTACAGACTCAAACAAGCACCCAAGGCATGATATTCTAGGATTGACAGATACTTTCATAGTATGGGATTTACCGAGAGTGAGGAAAATACTAACTTGTACTTCATACTCGTTGGAGAGGATCCTCCCATATTGGTTATGTATGTTGATGATTTATTTTTCATAAGTGCAGAGGAGCTTATAGAAGTGTCCAAAGTAAATTTAGCTAGTGAGTTCGAGATGAAGGACATCAGCTTGATGCATTATTTATTGGGGTTAGAGGTATGGTAGGTATCGAGAGACATCTTCCTTGGACAAGGGAAGTATGCAGTAGAAATCTTGAGAAGATTCAGGATGGAGGACTGTAACCGATGTATATGCCTATGTTTACCAATATGAAGAAAATTGACACCTCATATTTAGATTTAGTGGATCATAGGATATACATGTAACTGATAGGGTCCTTGATGTATTTGGTCAACACCAGGACAAATATTTTTTTTCTATGATCACCTTGAGTCAATTCATGGTGGTGTTGAGGCAGGTGCATTGGATCGCAATGAAACATGTGCTCATGTACTTGATATGTATAGTGGAGTATGGATTTATACATCTTAGAGGAGATGAAGTGGAGTTGCAGGGATATATAGACTCATATTGGGCAGGCGGTGCAATAGACGGAAAGAGCACCTCATGGTGTTGTTTCAGCGTGGGATCGGTGGTGATTACATGGTTCAGCAGGAAGCATACTTCTGTAGCACTCAATTCAGTAGAGACACAGTATATGACAGCGAGTATGGATAGATTTGAAGCCATTTGGATTCACAAATTGTTTACATGATTATTTGATCAGGAGTTGGAGTCTATAGTGATATACTGAGATAATAAGAGTTGTATCAAACTCTATGAGAATCCATTATTCCATGACAGGTTCAAGCATATTGAGATTAGATATCACTTCATTCGAGATGTGATCTAGAAGGGAGCAATGAAGCTTCAATATATTTCCATAGATGAGCAGGTTGCAGATATTATGATCAAGTCCTTAGAGAAAGGGAAGTATGTGTTCTTCAGAGATAGACTTGGGGTGGTGCAAAATACCTTCCTCGCTAAGAAAATCATTCTCATCATTGGTTTTCCCTCCGGGGTTTTTCCATGGGTTTATACCCAAAAATTTTGGTGTTTATGTGTGCTTGATTTTGGTTTCCTTGTTTATGCTTCCACTGCATGTTTAGTTTATTAATCACTTGTGTTTTTAGTAGATAAATTGATTTTGTTTTGAGCTAATTTTTGGGTGTTGAGTAGGAGAAATTTTAACACATTACAGGGTATTGTTGATTCTTAGGGAGATTTTCACTGGTCTTCCATATTTCAGTATTGACTAGCACGGGGTGTGCAAAGGATACACGCTTGACAATAAATCCAAAGATATTTTCCGAAGCAATGAGTCCAGGTTCAAGGATATTTAGGATTTGATACACTTGGATGTATATGGTTTGATGTTAGTAGCATCAGTATAGGGAAACATGTAATACATGTATTTTATTGATGATTTCTCTAGGAAGACATGGATCTACTTCATGAAGACCAAGGATGAGGTCTTGAGTCATTTTCAGTAGTTCAAAACTCTTATGGAGAACTAGACATGAAATAAGATCAATGTTTTGAGGTCATAAAATGGGGGTGATTACACCTCTAATTACTTCAAGTATTTCTGCAAGGAGGCAAGGATTAACATGGATATGGTAGTCTCATATGACCCACGACATAATAGGGTTGCAAAGAAAAATAATTGGTCCATCATAGGGGTTTCCAAGGTTATGAGTCATGAACAAGATATTCCTAGTTTCTTTGGGCATAAGAGGCATGCAATATGATAGTTGAAATCCATAAGAGTTATCACAAGATCTTGGGGGATAATACTCTGGAAGAATAATTCAATAGGGTAAATATAGAGGTAGGGATTTACAAATATTTCATTGTCTTGTCTACATCCATGAACCTAGGGAGAAGAGGACAAAGAGTATGTTTGTGAGATATAGGGAGACTTTGGAGGCTTACAATATTTTCATTCTATCACAACAAAGAACTGTGGTGAGACAATATGTGAATTTTGAGGAGGAATTTGCATCTAGGAAGTGGCATGAGACCTTACCAATGACAAAGGATGAGGAGAAAGAATCTTGGAAGTTTGAGTCTAGATCATCATCAATTTCCAGTGCAGGAATTCAACCTTCAGGTGAGGAGGATGAGATATCAACACCTTATAGTTCTATCAAGAGACCTCGATGGTTCATGCAAACATTGAGGGATTATAAGGAGCATGTTGAGGCTCCCCACACTACATTCAAGGAGAGCAAGCCTCTGAATAAGTTTTCAAACTATGTGGCACTAGTGAGATCATTGATTTTGAGTCTTCCAGTGTTCAAGAAGCATTAGAACAACAAGCTTGGAGGAATTCCATGATGGAGAATGATGTGTGATATATTGTGTCAGGATCATAGGGACAACCAATTCCAGGTGGCTCTTCAATAAGTTCCTTCCTCACTAAGAGGGAGAGTTTATTTTTTAGCATCAGACAAAAATTTCCACACAGTTCTAGTGTCAGACGCATGGAAGTCGTCCAAAATTCCTTTCAAACTTTTTTTATTCACTTTAAGTAAAGTTAATTATTAAAGTGAATATACTTTTATTAATTGAGTGATTAATTTAATAAAATTTAAAGTATTTACATTAGTGAATTAGATGAATCTTGACCATTGATTTGAGATTAATATCATTCATCAATTTCATTAAGAGATTAGAGTTTTGGAGACTTAGTCATCAATGATTATGTTAGATTCGGTCAAAACTAAATATTTTAAAATGAAGACAAAGTGAAATGAGAATAAGAAACACAGAGAGAGTCAGTGACTCAAAGAGTGTTTGATACATAGAGAGAGAGAAAAGAAGGACTTTTACTCAGTCCAAAGGAGGAGAGAATAAGCAGTGCAACAATAGGAAGAATAATTCAGCATCCAATTTTTTTTTTGGAGGTCGTATAAATATTTTGGGGGGTCATACAACCAAGGACATTCCATATAGTAGAATACATGTCATACAGTTGTGGGCAACAAATTCAGGGCATATATTTTTCTTCAACAAGGCCAAAATGACCATATTTTTTTGTTGTAATTTATTTATTTTCTTAGTCATTCCTAAGTGTAATTGTATTGGTTATTCCTAAGTGTAATTGTGAAAAGGTTTATTGATAAGTCATGTACTTTAGGTATTTTAGAGTATAAATAAAGGTTCTATCGAGTCATTTTAATCACTTATCGAATATAAGTACAAGAGAGTAGTACACACTTATCTAGGAGGATATTCTTGGTTCATGTTTGGGTCTCTTTGGTCTTGATTTCATGAAAGAGCATTGTATGACATTGTACATGTTGGAGGAATTCATACTGAAGAAAGTTTGTAGGGTTTTATCCCCCTTGAGGGTTTCCCTGAGGATATATATTTTTGTTCTATGGATATTTATCTTTCAGTTGTGATCCTTTTGCATATTAAATAATAATATTCACATACAATATCTTCTCTTATGAAAAACCAACATGGTATCATAGTGGGATCATGCCTAACTCCCTCACAGGAGGACCTGGGAAAATAAGAGAGATAACTTATGTTTGGATTCGATGGGATTGATATGAAAAATGAGAGAGATGGGAGCAATGAAGGAATCAATTTCATGAGTAGTGGCACCTGCCGCTGCAAAGTTGGCTCCATGCTTGAAATATGAAGCCACCAACTATAAATATGGACTTAGAAACATAAATCCCATCGTCGTATCTTCAAAGTACAATGGATATTCCCTCGTCGAAGAAACTCTTTGGGTGTGATAAATATGGAAAACAAAGTGCATGTTATAATTCTTCCCAGGACAAAAGATCTGGTAGCTTGGTGCATTTGGTTAGTTCCAGTGATTTCTTTTCTCTTATGGGATGTGGTGGTCGTTTTGGTTAAAAATCAGTTGGTGATTGATAGAGAAAGACTTATGATGTGTGTGGTCATGGATTATTTTCTTCCAGGAATGGCCCGTTGAGGCTCTAATATGGTGGGAAGAAATATTATAGCATTGGCATTGAGTATAATACTCAATATTGACCATGAGCTTCATTCTGTTTGGAAAGTGAAGAAGCCAAATGAATTATCGAGTGCTCCTCCTCCCGACTTTAATCTGGCGACCAAATGGTATGACATAGAATGGTCCATGGTTTCCATCATATCTACATAGAAAAAAGTGATTAGGGATACCCATAGTTGTGTGTTTTGGAAACCCTTGAAGCTCAGGGCCCAGACGGTGCTCATGATCATGTCCACGTCTATGACTTTCATTAAAATATCATAGGCCTGGTTTCATGTTTTGGAGTTGTCAAAGTTGGTGGAGATATCATGTTACCACAAGACAAAATCAACGGAAATTTGTGAGACATTGTCATTGAGCTACCAAAATGGTGGAGCTGCCAAGTAGAAGGATCCACCAAAGTGTTGTATTTTAAGAAGTTTATTTGATCAATGGTTTCAATGGTAGAATTGGGTCTCAGTGTGCAAAGTCTTTTCATCGACGATGTCTCATATGTCCGAGGCGATGATAATAAAGATAAGGAATCTACGTGGTGAGTTGGTAAAATATTAAGAATTAAAACTTTGAATGACGATGTGAAAACTCACGGTATCTAATCGATTAGGTGATCACGGAATGGAAAAAATGGGATTTGCAATTTTCTATCTATTTAATTTTGGATGTGACTGTGTGCACCATGTGGTGCTGGTAGCGATGAAAATGACTAATGGAATCATTTCTAAATATCCAAGTAATGGCATTACCATGAGGAAGAGAAAGAAGATGGCATTGTTTCAAATCCTCCAACACAATTGATGACATTGTATATTGATAAAATGCCAGTGGGTTTATGAGCATGAGAATGTTGCGAGAGGAATTTGTATAATGTGAAATGAGAATTACTTTGACGAAAATATGGTGTGAATAAATATTCTAGAGAGGCTTATTGAGAGAGGCCTATACAAGAATATATCATTGTGACCATTTTATGATGCCAATAATAATCCAATACGTGCAACGTAATCCTGTAGGGGCCATCCCGCCTTCTTGTACATTGTGGGCAGTGTTAGCACTGCATCATTTTGGTATCAGTATGGTATGATAGAATAAAATGTTTTAAAGGACATGGATAAAGAAGAGTTGTGAAACTACCAGATTAATGCTTTGGGAGTCGAACCTTGTTCATGGTTGGCATTTGAATTTGCTTGGATCCAAGTCTTTGGCATAGCTAGCGTCAGTTATGATACAAATTGTTCGACATTGTTGAGTATGTCACGATCACTTGAACCGTCAAAAGATGTTTATGTCAAATGATATTCACAATAAATGCATATGGAAAAGTGTAAGATTGGAACAATTACCTTGGGAAAAAATACAAGAGAAGAACTATGGTTTCCATGTTTTGGATTACCTGCAATTTGTCGTTGGAAGCAATGGCTAGGAAAGAGGTGATTAATTGAATGCAAATCCATTGTATATCCAATCGGGAATGCAAAGAGAATCCTCTTGGATGGAAAGAATCCCGATTCAGGTGTCTGAGTCTGTGAAGGAGTGTTTGGAAATATTCAAGGGGAAACAATGGAAAAGAGGAAATGTTATTGTTGCATAGAGAGGTGTCTGTCAAATTTTTTGTTACAATTATAGAAGACATGATGAACCGGTGATGCACATGGTGTTCTATTGTGAATATTATTTTCATTAATATGTTGATTGGGTTACAATTGTGCATGCCTAGTATTCATGATATAATCATGGTTCATAGAGAAGGCAACCAATCAGGAGGGTTGGGGTATGGATTTTGCCCCATTCATAGAGGGAAAAACCAATGAGGTAGACTGGACAATAGGGTTTTTTTTTCAATGACAGAGGGAGTTGGCCTCTGAGTTTGAAAAGAAGGATATTAGTCTCATACATTACTATTTGGGATTATAAGTATGACAAATGAGATCTTCCTTGGTCAATAGAAATATGTTGTGGAGGCTCTGAAGAAGTTTGGGGTGTTGGACCATGAACCGATGGCTACACCGATGGAATCAAATATGAATTCGTTGGATGATATGACTTTAGAGGCTATGGATGCTAAATTATATAGGCAGATGATTGGATCATTGATGTATTTGATGAATGCACGACCAGAAATATGTTTTGTTGTTAACACTGTGAGTTAGTACATGGTTGACCCAAGACGTGTTCACCTGATTGCAATAAAACTTGCTATGAGGTACCTTAAAGGTACAGTGGATTGTGGGATCAAGTATGTTGAAGACAGTGAGATCAATCTACTTGGATATTCGGATTCAGATTGGGTCGATAGTGTTGCAAACTAGAAAAGTACATTGATATGTTGCTTCACTTTGGGATCCAATATGATTTCATGGATCAGTAAGAAGTAGTCATGTGTAGCACTCAGTACGACTGAGGTAGAGTATGTGGAAACTGTGCAGCAAGTCAAGAAGCAATGTGGTTTTGGAAATTGTTGACTGGATTATTCGATATTGCAATGGAGGCGACTTGTATCTTGTGTGACAACCAAATTTGTATGAAGTTTTCATAGAACCCGATGTTTCATGATAGGTTGAGGCACCTCGATCTTGGTATATGAGGATTGATGGACACCTAATGAGTTTGGTCTTCAAAAAAAGTGGTTTTGATCCTAACCTGTACTACAAGAGTGTTAATGGTGAGTTCCTAATTTTGGTCCTCTATGTTGATGATTTATTCCTCACCGGTACAGAGAGCCTTATTGTTGAATGCAAGTATGCGTTGGGATATGATTTTGAGACGAAGGACCTTGGTATGTTGCACTACTTCTTAGGACTAGAGGTGTGGCAAAGAAATGACAAGGTCTTCTTGATTTAGGGGAACTGCATAGTTGAGATATTGAAGAAGTTTGGCATGTTGAACTATAAGCCCATGGCTACACCAATGGTGACGAATCTAAAGAAACTAAGTGTGTCTTCCTCCAATTACAATGAGATTGATCCAACCTTGTAAAAAAAATTGATTGGATCATTGATGTATCTGGTTAACAACAAACCATGTATTTTTTATGTAGTGAGTGCACTTAGCCAATTTATGAGTCATTCGTGACAGACACATTGGATTTTTGTGAAGCATGTGTTGAGATACTAGTGAGGCACAATTGTACATGGTATAAGATATACTTCCAGTATTGACATGAGATTGTAGGGATATACTAACTCTGATTAGGAAGGGATCACATTTGACAAGAAGAGAACCTTCGAATGTTGCTTCACTTTGGGATCTGCCATGGTTTCCTGGTGTAGCAGGAAACAGACTTATGTCCCTTTGAGCACCGCAGAAGCAGAGTACATTGCATTGAGTGTGGCATTCTACGAAACAGTGTGGCTTCACAAGATCCTTATAGATTTATTTGTACATGTGTTGGATTCCACTGTTATTCATTGTGATAATCATAACTTTGTGAAGCTCTCAGAGAATCCAGTGTTTCATGAAAAATCGAAGAAAAATGAGATCAAGTACCATTACATTCAAGACATGGTGTAGAGGAAGGTAGTACTGGTGCAGTACCTTCCTAAAGATGAGCAGTTTTTTGATGTTCGTACTAAAACCCTTACCAAGATGAATTTCAAGTACTTCTGTGACAGACATGGTGTGTCAAAAAATGCCTCCCTTGCTGAGAGGGAGTGTTAATGCATGTAGCTTCCTGAGACATTCTCCAAATTGTACTCCTCTGTGAATGAGTTCATTTTATCTACGAGGACAGTTATCTGAGAGGGATAAGTGGGTTTGGGATAATATCCCAACGTCCCTTGTGGAGAGAACATGAGGACACGTCAAGGGAGTTGACCTTGATGTCACACACTATGGGGAGTTGACCCTAGTGTTTCTAGAGGGTGTAGCCTCTAGAATTCTATATTTTACTCCTTTGTGATTGACTTGAGTTTATCTGTGAGGACACTTATCCGAGAGGGATAAGTGGGTTTGGGATTATAGCTTAGCGTCCCTTATGGATATCACAAGAGGACACATCAAGGGAGTTTACCTTGATGTCACACACTATGGGGAGTTGACCCAATTTTTTCTAGAGGGAATAGCCTCTAGAAGTCCACATGGGAGTGCCATGTGTGACAGACCTTTTGCTACAAAACCCTGAGTAAGAATCAGGAAGACCTTCTCCTATATTGGGATACATACCAAGGGAGATAGGATACATTATCACAAAGGTGTACTTGTGGTAAATAGACCCAGGCGTAGTCCTTCCTTGATCATGACAAGGAATAATATGGACTTGAGGTGCTTTCCACATGTCAGTCAGCATCTGGATGACATTAACTCACAAGGGTGTACTTGTGGTGAATGACCTTGTTGAATTCTTTGTCCTAGTCATGGTGATTTGATAAGGAATGATAAAGACTCAAGATGTTAGATGATATCACATACGAACCTAGAGTGATCATGATTTCAGAGAGAGTCAATTGGCTCAGAGGGAGAGTCATAGAAGCAGTTTCCCCTTGGTTAAAGTGGGAGAGAGACATCTCCCAAGACTAAAAAACAAGTTTCATGGGTCTAGGGTGAAGTTTGTATACTTCAAAGACAAGCTTTGGCATGATGAAGAATTTCTCCCTCGTCGAGAAGGAGTGTTGAGGTTTGGACAACATCGAGAAGACATTCTTCCATATATATATATATATATATGACATGACATGATATTTATAATACAAAGTATAAATATATATAATAAATAAGTAGGTATTTATTATCCAAGGGGCGCATCCTTTCATGGATGGTCACCATATGTTCTCTATATATTGAACACTCATCATTGTAATAATAAATCTTACATAAACATTCTCATATGAAAAATTAACAACTCTTAGTGCAACATCTAATGCTAATAACCTTTGTTGTGCAGGTATATGTAGCTTGAATTGGTAAAAAAAATAAATTAACTCAGTCAATCCGTCAAACTTTGGCGTATCACATACCTCTGTTTTGATCTAGTGCAAAGAGTGAGTAATGCACATACACCTTCTGGTTGATACTTCATGCAATCAGTGTTTCCAATGATTAAGTCCTTCCTCCAAGTTTGATGTACAAGAGCTTATGATTCTCCAACTAAGTGTGCCATCTATTGTGGGATTGACATAGTCATCCATGCACATTGTCATATTATATAACTTATCAATTTCCTCTCTTGTGGGCTCCACATATCTTCTTTCCTCTAGGGGGTCTAACGATGCAGTGAATTTTAAGCCTCCTCCTTCAAAAGGCCTAACTAACTATTATGTTTTCTTGTTGGAGGGTTGAGAGAGAAGGGGAGAAGGTATGTGCACCTGATTTTTGACATTTGTCCTCGTCGCTCCAATGGTTGAGCTCCAATTTAAGTAGCTCCCTCACACAGTCAAACCTGCAAGAGTAGAGAAACCTTCTCCTACTACTATCTATGATTAGGTAATATCAACCCTACAATTTATAACTTACACAAAGTGATTGGATAAACAAGAAATGAATAAAACAATATAAGAGAAATATGCCAAGTTCTTATATTCAATGAAAAGAAAGAAGTTTACAACCTGTTGATGTTGCAATCCTCCAAGCTTCCTTCTTCATCCCTTGAACATGAATCCAACTCATATTATTCACAAATTTTTGGCTCTCTTTCACAACATCATAGTTTTGATGTATTCCTTAATTTCATCCCCCTTCTCACTCTGAACTGGCCTATTTATATAGGTGCAGGAAGGGATAACCATTAGGATAAACCAGGAGTGTAGTTGAGGACAAGGTCGATTTGTTTAGTATTTGAGTTATCTTCATGGTTATTCTTGCTCTCAAGATAGGATGGAAGAAGGATCGAATCATATCTTGATGAAAACAAGAAAACAAACCCAGAACCATCCATAACTTCCTCGAAGATTGTCCCTAGATTCATGGGATTTTTCCAAATATACATGGATTCTCCCCCAGAGAGGTGTGCAAGGCATCCAGGACACTCCCCTAACACTGGAAAAGGATTATATATGCTCCCCTAGAGTAGGGAAGGGGGCATCCATGGTAAAACAAGCCAAGACATGGTGAAAAAGGTC
The DNA here is from genome assembly GCA_032191745.1 of Picea mariana. Lineage (NCBI taxonomy): Eukaryota > Viridiplantae > Streptophyta > Pinopsida > Pinales > Pinaceae > Picea > Picea mariana. The sequence continues at coordinate 28,601 of JASDQU011404171.1, forward strand.
AAAATTGTTGGCAATTTCCTCTTATTAATGCTCAAGGGGATGTAATGGATCATTCATGCATGGTGTTGAGGTGGCGACACCTAGGAAAAGTGTGAAAAATAAGGTATGACACTTAGTAGAATGTACAATGGCTTTAGCGTGTGGTTGTATTGTTTAGGAAATTAGTCAAGATCCTTTTTGAACTCATTACACATGACCAAATATCAGTAAAGTACAAGATGCTCATAATGTACATATAAATGAAGGAGAGGATGCAACCTCTTCCCATGAACTAGTTAGTTTTATGGATTATCTACATTTTACATGGGATGAAGGGAATGTTGCAACAATCCTATTTCTAAATGAGTCTTTTTTTTATTTATTTACATGCATGAATAATAAAGAGCCTTGTTGTTGTAGTAACCAGTTGGGTGAGATTGAGGATAACAAATGTAATGAATTAGACATTCTTAGTGACAACCACTCATACATTAAGGATATATCTTCTAAAATGTTAAGAAAATCCAAGTTCACATCATTTAATCACAATATCCCATCTCAAGCTTATGGTTATTTGAAAAATAAGCCCAGAGAAACCTGCCAAAACAATGATGCACTTCAGTCTAGGCCGATGGTTATGTCAGGCCCTCATTTTTTTGTTTTTTCCTCTGGAAGAAATGATAACATCAATACTAAGACTCTCTCACAAGGTACATCCCATGTTGAATTCATACATGATTCTCTAAAGGTATGCTACTCCCATGAACTCCCTCCATCAATTCTATGAAACATAATGCAGATTTTCTGATAGAATTGAAGTATGGTTGGAGGGATCATACTTATCTATATTTCCCATGGATAACAACCATAACATATTTAGTATGATGGATAGAGTTTTTAATGATTTAATTTTTCTTATTTTTAGTTTATTACTACTCCAATTCACATTACTAATTCTTAATGAACATGTGTTTGTAGGCTTGGAGTTACATCAATGGTTACATTGGCATTATGATTTCACATAGTTCATTTTCAACCAGTGTAGTGTAGGATAGGAGTAGGATATATTGGGTTGGATCCTTTTCTTTGCATAGTTTTTTACTATAGTTTTCATTTTTTGGTTTCAATACATTCAGTTGTAAGAAATTATTTATTCTCACGAGCAAA
>JASDQU011404172.1:32407-42744 GCA_032191745.1 Picea mariana
GATGTTGGCCTCAAACTTTTGTCGACTTTATGCCAGGACACCACCACTCACATCTCGGATCATATCCAGGAGTGGCGTAGACAAAGGCAGTTGATCAAGACTCCTATACCCCTAACCTTTCTCCTAGAATGGTTTCTAAAGTGTTTGCACCCTCCTATCTCGAAGGACATTGCTACTTCCGGGGTCTCCAACGAGGAAGAGGCTATCTTTAGAGCCCAACAGTTAGATTTAATATATGCTCAGTCTCGGATGTTATATCACCTTCTTCTAGAAGCACCACGGTCAAATTATGATCCTAGGAAAAAACCCAGACCTCATGCCGATGGCATTGTAGGGTTTGCCAATGTAAAGTCGGCAGACTCGACAACGAAGTCTGCTGGAGGATCAGATTCGTCTAGATAATCCAAACACACCCAGTCGACGGATGTACATTCCGTGCAATCATCGAAAAACCCAAATGGTGACCAACAATCGGATGGGAATAAAATGAAAGGTTGAAACAATCGTAAGGGTGGGAAAAATGGTAACAAATCCAAGGACAAATATAATAATGGGAAGAAAAATGATAATGATGGAGAGGGCAAGAAAGAGAAATGTAAGGTGAAGTTTCCTTGTAAACTTTGTACCGATGACCACCTTACACATTTATACCCCAAACTCGCAGAGGTTGTGAGGCTTTTAAATCTATCGCTCGTTGTGCTGACGAATTGATTCCCACATAACCAACACTTAGCCTTGAGCTCTTTGAACGCAGGAAATGCACCTGGTGGAAGTCAAAACCCAACGTCACATGATGGCGACCGTGTTTGTATCAATATGGTCGATGTGAAAATCGATATAGCCACCCATTCTTGAGATTATAGCTCTCCAAAAGATAGTATCAGTCTAGAAGCTCCTCCTCCCCCTTCGAAGACAAACCTACAGATTGAGGAACCAATGCCACCGCCTCATATTACGAAAGGAGTACTCAAGCGCTCTACTCACAACCCTAATGCTAGAGCCACCCAGAACTACTCTATTTTTGAGGATCTGGGCCAAACCCCTTGTGTGATGTCAGCTTTGGAGGTACTCCAGATGTGTCCATCATAGAGGAATGCCTTACTCTCTGCCTTAGGATCTCTAGAACCTAGTGGCTCAAAAGTTATCAAGTTTGACGTCACGGATGTGAAGCCTTGCTTACCCTACCATGTGGATTTCCAAATCCACGTGGAGTATTCCAAGTAAACTATCAAACGTGCGGTAATTGATGAAGGTGCTTCCACCTGCGTGATGTCACTAGTATGTTGGAAAGCTATCGATTCTCTGACTCTTTCCAAGTTGTTGAACATGTTGACTGCATTTGACGAACATTCCTTCTTCCCTCACGGTATTCTCCCTACCTTTCTGGTCCAGTTAGGTGGGAAGACAGTAGAGGTGGAGGTAGAGGTTGTGGATGCACCTCTTGATTATAACCTGTTACTAGGTCGCAATTGGACCTATGCTATGGTCATTTCCGTATCGTTCATTTTCTGTACACTTTGTTTTTCTCATCAAGGGGAGATCGTGACTATCGACCAGTTATCCTTTGCGTACTCTAGTCCTAACGCATCTGTTGGACCGTCGATCTCAGTGATCAACAATTCTCAATCGACAACTGAGAATATCGGTGTCGGAATGTATTATTCCCTCATAGGTACCTTCGACTTCCCGACACCGATTTATCACATTTACGCCATGTCTAGTAGGCCTACTTTAGCAGGGAGGTCCATTCCTTTCCGCACTTCTTATCTTAGTGATCCATGGACCCTACCTTCTCCGACTTCATCAAGTGAAGGTCAGTCGCATGCTGGTATGGCTATGCCACTATCGACAACATAGATTGTGTATCAAGCTATTCTTGACTCTTCCGTCGATCCCAATCCTATTACCTTGCAGACGAACGAGGAGGATCCTTCTCTAAGGCCTATATGGGCCACCTCGTTGTCTTGCTCGCATGATTTCCTAGATGAGACTTTTCCTTTGGACGAAGCCATCCTCGAAGCCATGAATGGTTCCAAGAGACCTTGGGACGATATGCATCATCGATCTTATTTTCTCCCAAGTCTTGAAAGAATCGAGCAAGAAGATTTTCGGTCTACCTTGAGTGAGATAGTCAGTCACACCGTAGTTCCACTTGATACACATGACAATTATGCCGAAGGAAATATGGCGAGTTTTTATCCTACCGTCTCGATCGATATCTCTCTTACCCTTGGCAATATTGAGAATGTAAAGATAGGTGCAGATTGTTCTCCAGAAGAAATTCTGATCTACACCGAGCTCTTAAAATAATTTTGAGATGTATTCGCTTGGTCATATGAAGAGATGCCAGGGATCGACCCTTGTATTTTCGAACATGAGATTAGGACTTATCCGTATGCTAAACCTGTTCGAGAATGTCTTAGAGTTGTTAATCCTAGGAAGGCCCCTGCTATTAAGGTAGAGGTGGAGAATCTACTTAATGATGGCTTCATCTACCTAGTTCCCTTGACCAAATGGGTATCCAACCTCGTTCCAGTGAATAAAAAGAAAGGAACCATCCGTGTGTGTATGGAATTTCACGACATGAACAATTCTTGTCCTAAAGATAACTTCCCCATGCCTTTCATTGATCAGATTCTCGATGAGTGTGCGGGAAGCGAGATATTTTCTTTTATGGATAGATTTTCAGGATATAACCAAATCCAGATCAAACCTAAGGACCAACACAAGATGACATTTATATGTCCTTGGGGTACTTTTGCATACCGTAAAATTCCTTTCGGCCTTAAAAATGCTGGAGCAACCTTCCAACGTGCCATGACTTTCACTTTTCATGATCTCAAGTAGATAGTCAAAGCCCACCTTGATGATCTTGCTTCTCACTCTCGCAAGAGAGTGGATCATGTTATACACCTTCGACTAGTTTTTGAAAGATGTCATTACTATAGAATCCGATTAAACCCTCACAAATGAATCTTTTGCGTTAAGTCTGGTCATCTCTTAGGATTTTTAGTTTTCGAGACCGGGATCATGGTAGATTCGCTTAAGGTTGAGGCAATACTTCAGTTCCCTCCCCCGCGCACAATTAGACAACTTCAAGGTTTACAGGGGAAAGATAACTTTCTACGTCAGTTCATAGTGAATTATGCCAATATCACTAAGGGTTTCATGCCCCTTTTGAACAAGGACACCCCTTTTATCTGGGATGAGCGATCCCAGGAGTCTTTTGACGCTTTAAAGAAAGCCTTGGTATCGACCCCTCTGTTGAAATCCCCTGATTACGGTAGAGATTACTTGTTGTATATTTCTGTGTCTGAAGAAACGATTGGTATGGTTCTAGTTCAGGAAGATGATGAGCTCCATGAGCACGTCATCTACTATCTTAGTCAAAATTTAGTCGGTCCCAAGCTTAATTACTCACGTTGAAAAGCTAGCTCTAACTGTCGTTCACGCAGTCCAACATTTACGTCACTATATATTGCTTTGCAAAACTACTGTGGTTGTCGATGTCAATCTGTTTCAATACGTCCTTACCAGGCGTATCATAGGGGGGAAACATAATAAATGGATTGTCATCTTACAAGAGTTTGATATCGAATTTTCTTCGACCAATTCCAAGAAATCGCTAGTTTTTGCAGAGTTAATATTTGATTTTCCACGATTAGACGAGGATGTTATCCATGTCGATCCGTTTGCGGATGAACACATTTTCCTTGTCTCATCATCTGACCCGTGTATGGAGACATTGTTTTATATCTTCAAACCTTGAAGTTCTCTCAACATCTCTCACGAGATGATTGATGATGTGTTAGATACCAAGCCAAAAAGTATACCATCATTGGTGAAACTTTGTATCGCCAAGGGATAGATGATATCTTGGGTAGTTTCTTAACTCACGAGGAAGTCGAGTCAGTCCTAAACGATTGACACAATGGGGCTTGTGGTGGTCACCTATCCGGGCTTGCGACAACCCAAAAAATTCTGCGATCTGGTTATTTCTGGCCTACTATCTTTAAAGATTGTATCGAAGCGGTTAAGAAGTGTCACCCCTGCTAGGTGTTCAATTGGAAAATGCGCTCGCACCCATCCCCTCTTCACCTAGTCATCACCGTCAGTCCCTTCACCAATTGTGGGATAAATTTTGTCGATTGCAACCCAACTTTAGCTGGGGGGCATCAACACATTATCATGGCCATAGACTACTTTAACAAGTGGGTTGAAGCCATGCCTACCATAAAATTCGATGGGAAGACTGCATCCTTCTTCATGTTCAACCAAATTATCACCTAGTTCGGTATCTCGAGTGAGATTGTCACTGATCATGGCAGTCACTTTCAGAATGAAATGATGGTAGAACTAGCATCTAAGCTGGGGTTTAGACATGGTCATTCATCTCCTTATTACCCCCAAGAAAATGGGCAAGTAGAGGTCATCAACAAGTCTCTCAAGACCATTTTGAAAAAAATTGTTAGTCGGAGTAATTCCAATTGGCAGATCATGCTATATCCCGCGTTTTGGGCATACCGAACCTCGGTTAAGACTGCCACTGGTTTTTCCCCTTTTCAGTTAGTGCACGGTGTGGATTCAATCCTTCCTATTAGATGCGAAATCCCTTCTCTCAAGTTGGCAGTCGAGCTCCTACCTGACACTTCAGATTTAGAGCAACGCCTTGTACACCTAGAGAGTCTTGACAAGCAGCGTCAGGATGCCTTTATGGCTATCGAGGCAAACAAGAAATGTGTTAAGGTTCAGTACGACAGGTCTGTCTATCCCCAGTTGTATGCTGAGGGTGACTTGGTCCTCTTGTATGACCAAGCCAAAGAGCCGCTAGGGACAGGCAAGTTAAACCCATGTGGCACGGTCCTTATATTGTGCGACATGTTCTAAAAAAAGGATCCTATGAGTTAGAAGATTATGAAGGGAATAAATTGGCTGAGCCCTAAACTGGGCTCTATTTGAAAAGGTACTCCGCTTGAGCCCTAGGCTTAGGCAGAACTCTTTGTATACTAATGTAAATTTAGTGTATACACATCTCTTTTTCCCTTTTCTTTTGTCTTTGGCTTGCTTATTGCGTTTTCCCTTTTGTTGGCAGATGTCAACGTATTCTTCGGTCTACCTAGGATTCCCAGACAGAGCCAATCATCATACATGGAACTTGGCTTCCGCCGCTTGGGTGGTTTACTCACTCGAGGGTCTGTTGGTGTCTTTAGGTGGAGTATGCCTAGGGCCATCCACGAATAATGTGGCCGAATATAGCAACATCATAGAACTTTTGCGTGATGCCATGTTGCATGGTATTTGATATTTATAAGTTCACCTGGATTCCCAATTAGTAGTATGTCAGTTGAATGGCCGTTACTTCATGCATGATCCTACTTTACTCCATCGATTCCTATGGGTACATCTTTTAGAATGACGATTTGATTTTATTACATATTTTCACATTCCTATGAGTTCTAATCATGTATCTGATGCCTGCACTAATTATGTTTTAGATTGACATTTGTCACATTAATAAAGAAAAGAAAACCATTAAATTAATGAACACATTGTAAAGATATAAGTAAAGCCGAAGATCCCTTTTTTATATATTTCAAAATATGGTGTTTATATTACAAAAATTGGGGCTAAAACCCTCAAAACACATATATAGACGATATACATATCCCACGACATCTACGTCTGTGGCGCCGAATGTGTGTCATGGTATCAAACCACAACATTTGCGAGATGCCAAAAGAGTTGTACCCATGCTCTAGGTACACCAACAACCTGTCGCTGCATGGCTTCGGGTAGATCCTCTACCTGAACCATAGGAATCCTCTATGTCAAACGAGACAGGTTGCCCTGCATGTTCTATAGGACTCTCACCACTTCTCCTCCAGCCACCTCATCTCCCTGGTTCCTCTGTCTATGTCGAAGAAATCCCTTTGGCCGTCTCAGACCCACATCTGCGATTACACAAGTCTCTAGTTAATATTTAAACACCATTCAAAAAATATTTTTGTTCCCTAAATACAAAAATACAAAAAAATGAAATATGTAAAAACTTTTTACCTATGTCACCGTAGGCGGCCCCTGGTGGAAGTGGAATATCTGGATCTCCTTTGAAATTGATCCCCGCATAGGGATAGTCATCCAGAGCAATGACTTGTCTCCACCACCAAAAGAAAAAATCATCGTTGTAGGGCATCGACACCCTACCTCCCCCCTGCCATCTCATGACCTCAATCCACCGTGCCATGGCTGGATCACGTGGTCCTCTAGGAAGGATCTCCACTCTAGGTCCTAGACCTGGAACCCACTCGAAAAAGAAGCTGCAAAGAATAGAGGCAAACCCGAAGCTTTGCTTACTCCCATGTTTGCACTCTGTCAACTGACCTTTCATATTGGTCAGCAGTGAGGTACACCAATCATAGACAGTGGGTCTAACACACTCTACTGCATAAAACATAAGTGGTCTCGATGCTTGATGCAACGAGGCCAAACCTATGATCATGGTAAGTACGACACAATGATCTTCAAACTGAGGTTACTTATTGCCCGGATGGGGACTTGACTTCCCACCTTGGGAGTCCCTACTACAAAGTGGGCATCGATATACTCTTCGATCTTCATCCCACTCCTTGCTCTACGTGACTTGAGGTTCACAACCTCTCCTCGGCGTGATAGACCAGTCAAGAAGTAGATGACCTCTACTTCGATCCTCAATGGTTGTCCATCAAGGATAAATCTCTCGCTATCAGGATCCCAGTAACCCACCAACATTTCCAACAACCTCACTTGAGCCCTCATTCCTTTGAGAGCCCAAAATTTGTAGAAACCACATATTTTTAGAGCCACTTGAGCCACCAGATCCCAATCCACTACTGCATCTACCTCCTCATGCTCTCGTTCTCTCCATTCCAAGACCATCCTGCAAAAAAAATTCAATTTTTGAGTAAGAAACCCTCTTTTTGGCCATTTGCATACTTATACGCGGCTTTATTTGCACACAGTCATAGGTAGGGCTTAATACAAACTTCCTGTGGTTCACACAGGGGCATATACCTAGTCGTACACGTGACCTATACAAGGAAACCCACGTATACCGAAAATCCTAACTTACGCCCTCAAAAACTAAAAAATTGGAACCTGATTAAAATTTAATCCACTGAATTTGAAGAAGAAGAGATGAAGAGTTACCTGATCCAAAAGGTTCGTGATTTCATTGCCTGATGCTCCCACAATCACCGTTTGAATCTTGGAGGTATTTTGGTCCAAATTGCACTATTTGGGTAAAAATCAAAATGATATAGTAATTTTTGATTTTATTACTATTTATAAGTTATTTTTACCCACTTTATGTAGTTTCATGCTATTGTTTCACCTATTGGACTAATTCAAGAGTGATTTTGAGCTAGCTTTTGTAGTTTTGACTTAGTTTTCTTGCGAATTTCGACGTCATCATTGGTCGTTCGTCATCTTAGGAAGGTATTTTCATAACCTAGCATATAGGATAGGTATCTACTCCATCGTGAATTTTTGCATTATCCTTCGACTACCACTCTCTACGCCTTAGGTACGAACCCATTTATTGCGACAGAGAACCTCCCATCTGCTATAAATAGTGTCGCTAATAAATGGTAGAGACTTACCAAACATGGGCACCCTAGTTAGATCCTCTTTGTCATTTGGTGCCCATACCGAGTTTTTTCTTCGGACCAGGAGTCCATTATAATTCGATACATGACTTTATGGTGAGCCTCATTTCTCATTCATGCATATGCGACCTTCTTCCCCGCGGACTCCCAAAAACGAGTCTTAGTTAAGCTCTTTTCCGACTCGTCTAAAAACTGAAAAGATTGTCGAGTGATTTGTCCCTTTCACACTCGTTAAAATTGGATTTGAAAGGTCATGAGTCTTAGTTAATCTCTTTTCTGACTCGTTATCAAAAATAGAAAAGATTGCCGAGTGAACTTGTCTTTTTCACACTCGTAAATTGGATTTGAAAAGACGTCTATTTGGCACAAGTTTACCCCTTTTTCACACCAAGTAGACTAAAAGACATAAAAAATGATATTTTTTGGCGTTAAGTTGTGATTGCATCTCATGGCCTCGCTTGCAGTATTGAGCCTTTAGTCGGTTCTCTCTTTGCGTTATAAATCGTTGCCTAAGCATTTTTTGCATCCTCAACCAAGAAGAGCCTTGTTTATATCTTTCAAAATTTGACACCCTATACCCTGGAGGGAACATCGCCCCGAGTGTCCATCTCCCACATGCATTTCCTTGCATTGAGCATAGGTACGTTCCACTGCTGGAACTAGTTTTTCTTACTTGCGACACTCGTTTCCTCCTCTGTATCATAACATTCATTTGTTATGAAAAAACAAAAAAAGACGGTCGGGAAGGGAGTACTATATTATAATTGGAAGCAATCGTGTCGCCTTTGAACAGAGCACAAAGTTATTGAGTCCTTGCGTCCTCATAATTTTGGGTTTAGCATGGCCTTAGGAAGCTGATCTTGTTACAGAGTTTTATCTACCGGCTAGTTACTCTTCCAGTCCCTATAGATAACATTATTGATGCCTCCTGCATCTAATAGCCACATCATTGGGTCTATGCTACCGGATTCCACCATATGTCTCATGCTCTTGTTCAAAGGAAGTCTATCAACCTGTGTCGGCCACTCCTTAGAAATCTTGACTTTGCATGTCGTCCATAGCCTCAGTTTGTCTCAGAATCACATGATACTATGGTCTTATCATGCACCCTAGCCCTACTTTCATCATTGGTAGGTCACCTTGAACCCAACAATCAACATTTCATCATTGGTCGTTGACTAGGTGGTTTCCCTTGTGCTCGACGGAAAGACATCTATTCAAACTTTGGGATTCATGCATTGTCTTGGATACCACACTACTACATATTGAGAAATTTGCGACGACCAATTGCGACGAAAGTACTCTTTCGTTGCAACATGCAAGAGAAAAAGTTCATCTTTTCTAAATCTACCCCGTATTCATCACAATTTTGATGCCTACAGTTTGACTAAATTATTCTGGTCAATTTTCACCACACAAGCAACAACTTTAGATTGTTCGTCGCTCTTACGATGAACGTTGACCATATTTATTTAGTCAAAATTTGTCGTTGAAAATGACCTAAAACGACCTAAAATAAATGGATTTCAAAATTAAGGGTTGGTCTTTTGTTGCTTCTATATTAAGATACTTCTTCACCTTGTCCATTTGTGAGGGAATCTTGATTAGCTTTGAAATGGGAACTAGAACTGTTATCGTATAGCTAAAACATTCACTACATTGACATTTAGTTTCACACTATCACTAGTGGTACTCTTGTTAGATGGCAATGAAGTCACTGGACTAGTATTCAAAGGTAGAGGTGGCCTACTCCATGGTTTTCTTTGTGGCTTAGAATCATTGGGTTGTAAAATCTCCGGTGATTTATTCCTTCTCATGTATTAAATGTATTTACCTTTCCTAAGTTTTTTTTTTGGCTTCTTCACCTATAGAGTTCAACATGGTCATCCTCATAAACCTAGCAATGGTAACACTTCTTTTGTCCTCATAAACCTATCTCCTACCATCTATAATCTCAATAACCCATATCCCACTAACAACTAATAAAACCCTTAGTATCTATAAAGACATATAATCTCTAATCTTTACACCTTCTATTGCATCTAACTAAAATAACAATGGATTCATATACCCTTCGATCCATAACCCTATAACCCATCTCATTCCTAACCCATATGAATCCCAACAAAAATAACCACTTCCACGGTACATTATAACCCATAATATAAGACATAACCACTACAACTCCTAATCCCTAAAACTTATAACACCTATAAAAATTATACTTAGCTTGCACCTCAAGAAGTTAATGATATAAAGCATGGTAAGGGAATGACACTTCTAACCAACAAAACAAAACCCCAAAAAATTCATAACACCTTGTACCAAAGGAACAAAGTTCAGATTATAAAAATATCACAATTGGTTTTCACAAAAGCTATAAGTTGTTTAATTCTGATCAATGGAGGATACCAAAAATATTAGGTGATCACAATCAACAATGTCCCATTTGCAAGCTAAACCATTTAGTCCACCAATATCAATGGTACGAGTTGAGTCATCACAATGTTGGTTACAAGTCTCATCCCATCCATCATAATAGATTTGTGTGTTTTTTTTTTATGGAACCTAAACTTGGACAATCATTACAAGATTTCAAAGGAAATATTACCAAAGAAACAACTAAGCAAAATTTCTGACACAATGTCTTGTTGAAATGATTTTTATTTTGTTTAATGCTCATTATTAATTACA
>JASDQU011404175.1:48925-59985 GCA_032191745.1 Picea mariana
TGCCATCAATGACAACCTTGATTATCTGCGCCTTGATCATCTGCGTCATCTCTGTTGTAGCCATATTTCCAACATGTTGATCATGCCAAAGGGCATTCTATGGTAAGAAAATGTTCCCCACTTTGTTCGGAAAGTGGTCTTCAATCAGTCGGGTTCTACCACGAGAACCTGGTTGTCTCCAGAAAATCCATCTAGTAATGAGAACATTTGTGAACCGAATACAAGCTAAATTTTTTGTTCCATTGGGGGAGCATGATAATTATCTTTGTCGAACGTCTGATTTAGATTTCTGAATTCCACACAAAGTCTAATCTCTACATATTTCTTCATAATTGGCACTGTATTAGATACCCATGTTGAGTGTTGAACCTCGAAGATGATCAGGAATCCAACAACTTCTTCAACTACTTTTGAATAAGAGGCTCAAGAGTAGGATAAAATTTTCCGAGTTTTTGCTAAAAGGCTTTGATAACTTCTTTGATGGAAATGATGTGCTATATGATGTAGTTATTGTATGTCTTCATATCCTCATAAGTCCATGCAAAAACATCTTATATTTCTTGAACAACCAATTAAAAGTGTGATTTTCATCTTCTGAATAACAAGTTCCTAAGTTGATGAAATTTAGTTGTTTCAGAGTGCCTAGATTCACCAAGAAATGTGCCATTGTGGAGCTATTTCTGTTGAAGTTGGATGTTATTATGAATTTGGATTGTAAATCAAACAACTTTTCAAGATTCAATACACTTCTCGAAATGCAGTTACTTTTGATATTATTCATTTAATCCCGAGACTTCTGGAGGTCATGTTGATGTTCTTCATCATCTATCACAGAGCCTTGGAACATGCAAGAATAGGTGAGAAAGTTGATTATCCGAGAGTCATCATTGAATACTCTCCAATTTGTGACATTGTCAAGTACATAAGGCCTAAAAAGCAATTCAATAGTGAAACCATTATTCAAAGGAATAAATATAGAAGCTATGTTGGCTAAGGTGTCAGCGATAACATTCTAGGATTGGGGAATATAAGTGATACCAAATGTGAAAAAATAATTATTAAGATTCCATACCTCTTGTTTATAGCTCTTAATATGAGGGGACATGCAATTTATAGAGTTCTTTACCTATATAACGATGACTTATGAATCATCAAAAACTTATAAACAACATACATTGAGATCAATAGATTTTTTCAAACCTTGAACCAAGGCTTCATACTCTACAATGTTATTGGTGCATTTGAATTCTAACTGACAGGATATCAGAGTCTTGTGTTTCCTTGGGTCGATCAAGACACAACCTACCCTGGCTCCTCTTGAGATCTGAAGCCATCAAAAAACAAAGTCCAAATGTCAGTTTCTATGGCTAATTTAGTGGGGTTGGATGTAGTTGTTTCTACTATTATATAGTCATTTTCATCATTCCATGTGTAGTGAAGGAGTTCAGACTGTTCATCTGATTGAAATAATGAGGTTGCAATGCATAACATACATTGTCAGTTTCCAAAAAATAATTTCCCAAAATTGTATGTGCAAAAATGATGGTTTTTTTTTAACCTTCGAGTTTCATTACAATGTGTTTCATATGAGCTTCGTTGTCTACTCTAATATGTTTCGTCCTCCATTTGTATGGTATCCATAGATGAGACTAGTCAATGGATAAATAACCTTCTATTTTTGTAGACCATCCCATACTTAATAACAAACCATAGGCTTCTGGAATGTCTATGACTATAATGTCAATCACCTGGTGAAATATAAGATCTGAAGCTAATATAATCATTACATATTTAAGTTCTCCCTTAACTTTAACATTGGACCTGCTTATCTGAATAATTCTTGTAGTGATTTTTTCAGGTACATCATTTATCTTTTGGCATACAAAATAAGGCATGACATTGGAAGAAGCACCGGAATCCACTAAAAAATTATGCACGTTGAAATTGAAAATCTCAAATGTGAGGAGGAAAGGGGTAACCTGAGATATAGAATGTGATCCTATGCTTGTTGCATTTACTATGGATTTCACTTCAACTTTGTTTTTTGTTTTATTTTCAACATTTTTAGAAGTGATGACTACTATAGCTATTGTTTTCTAATGAGAGGGTGCATATTTGAAGGTGTTAATGATTAGATCTCTTTACTGAGGAAGAGCACAAACGTCAAACAACAAGATATTCTCCTTTGTTTTATGTAGGTCTTCTATGAAATTATACCCCAGAGAGTGATTGGAAGAGAAACTTGTATTCTTGGCTAGTTTTGAAGTGTTGGGAGAAGTGCTTTCCTATGAGGGGTTTTTATGTTTTTTTGAAGTGGTGGGTGAAGTGATCTTTTTGGGATCAATGACATTTTTAGAAGGAAGATAAGTGTTTTCCACAACCCCTTTACTACGTAGATTATAATATTTTGTAACAACTTTAGTGGTATGAGTGTCACCTATAGAGGTTTCTTCTACCTTTTTGTTGTTTGAATCCAAGCAGCAATCCCACAGAAAAAGGGCAGACTCATCTGTCTTATTTCCTTCCTTAGTAGTTTCTTCTATGTTTGTCTCTTAAGGTTTGTCATCAACAATAGACTATTGTGCCAAGAGTTGGTTAATGACTCGAGTCATGAAATTTATGCACTGAGGACACTTTTTATCAGAGTGGTTGGTTTGATGATACAAACAAAAATTTCCATACCAATCTCATCGAGGTTGAGGGTAATTTTTGGAGTCTCAAGTGGTTTGATTAGATTATTAGTCTTCTTGAAAAATGGTTGGAAAGGTTTCTACTGAGAGGACCCTTCACCAACATTTTCTTAAGATCCACCACTTCGTTGGACAACCTTTTAACTAATTTGAGCACACTGTCTAAATATTTTGGTTCCTTCCTAGATGGTTTGGTTAGAAGTATAGGCTTCTTATTGGTTGTTTTATTTTCTCCAGCTACTATGTTGTTACCTAGTGAAAACATTTATTTTTCAACTTCCTTTGTCTCTTCAAAATTTTTTGTTGAAGTTGTTTTTCCATCTCGTTTGAAAAGCATGCCTTTGGAAAGATGTAAAGATGAAGTATAGTATTCTACAGTTAGAGCCTCAATAGGTGCAACATCAACATTAATTTTTTTAAGATAGTGGCGAAATGTTGATTAATTTTTTTTACCTTCTCTTTCTTTTCCATCTTGAGAGCAACTAGTTCTTTAAACAACATTGTAGGGGTTTTCTCTTCTCCAAAATTGCTAATAAAAGATTTCTCAAAATTGTCCCAACTCCATATGGAGATGACCAGAAGTACCATGTGGATACCTTATTTTCAAAGGTATATGGGAATAGCCTACATATTATGTTTTCATGTTGAACATCCAGATGCCAGACTGCTAAATAGAATTTCTTTATATGATCTTCATAAGAGAATTCTTTGTCCGAGTTAAATCTCGATAATAACCTTTCTAGGTGCATTGGAAATTCATGCAATTATCCAGGCAGGTCCAAGGCTCCTTGTGACATCCATGCAAGAATGGGATTATGATTTATATCCATGGTGAGCTTTGCTCTAGTATATTTTTCAGATTCAAAATGAGATTTAGACCCTGAATAAAGAGGGGTAAATCCTGAAGGAGTAGGGGGAATTTGATCCAATGGTTGAGATACCTATTGCAAGGAAACCTTGACTAAGTCATCAACAGATTCGACGAGAACATTGGATTGGTTAATGGGTCTTCAAGTATATATTCTTCTTTGTAATTTAGAAGCAATGGGTAGGTGACCAATTAGCTTAGCTAAGGAACAATTTATTCAACAAGTTTCAACAAAATCTGCATGTGGAACAACATACCAAGTTTCAGGAGTTGTTTCAAGACTTTCGACGGTAGGAATTTCAAAAGCAAGGTTAGTATCTTCGAAAGGGATTTCCTACTTAGAATTTTCCTCTGAGGCTAGGAAAGGATGTAGTTGATGTTCACTTGGTATGTAATCATAAGTTTGGCCACATGAATATCTAGTGTTACCACTAGCCATACAACTTAGGCTCTCCTTCTAGCACCAAAATATGTTGACATTGGAAAAAATATCTTTCAACAAATAGGGATACTCCTTGGTATGAGGTCCCAACTATACTTTACACCATTTGTATTAGGATACGCATCCAAATTTTGGCTTGACTACCATTACTAGTATGAGGGCGAGTGGATGGTTTGATGAAAGCGAATGCAAACTAATATAAATGCTAAAAGAAACCTATCCTATCCTATCATAGCTAGGAGCAAATAAGGGCGACTAATGAATAAACCCAAATATTAGTAATCCTTGCATTAAACTTTAATTCAGATAGTTGTAAGAAAGAAGAAAAGACTAATAACATGCATATATGGAAGCATAACCAAATAATTCTTAACTATGCATTCATACATATAAACTTGTTCATTATCTTAGAACAATTAATGAAAGAGAACGATAATTATTGTAGAAAAATTTCATTCACAAAAGAATAATCTATTTGTGCAAAGAAATCCTTATAGTTCTTCGGGGCAGTGAAACATTCACTTGAAGAAGTTCAAAATAAACAAATTAGAAAGAAGAAATGCATTTCTCTCTGACAAAATAGCCCCGAGGGCTTCTTCATATTATACTCAGAAAATTAGTTCTCCCAAAATTACAAATCTCGAAGAGCCTTTTCCAAATGGGTCTCTTGTGGTTTTTATAACTTTCCTAAGTAACTTCCCATTGTGACTTCTTGAATTCCACAAGAAGAAGTTACAAATCAAATATATTCATCTTCCCCTTTTTCAGTTTTACATTAGTTACAATAAAGACAAAGAAGANGAAGGGGGGGGGGGTTAAGAATTTTGAATTTCCTCATGTGCTATTTTATTTACTTTTGTCTCTTATGTAAGTTGACCATACTTCATGATATCTTGAGATAGAGATGATTCTGCGGTAAAGTAAGGATTCCAGAGCGACCTCATGAGCTGTTGAATTTTGAGAAATGGCCTTCATGTCCTTGGCTAGATTTTCCACGAAGGTCTGAATCATGTTTTTGGCTCTTGTGGCTTTTACGAGATGGTCGTTCATTAACTCTACTTTCACTTTGGATGTCACCCTATAATTCACCTTCCTTTCTCTCATGTTTTGTTCTAATTATGAGAAGACTTGCTTATCTGATTTTAACTGGTCTGGGTCTTCAACTTGAGATAGATGAATTTTGAAAGTTAGAATGAATGTTTCTTTATGGAGTTTGGTACATATATCGAGTGAATTCTTCAACCATTTTCCAACTTTTCTATGGCTTGTTGGAAATTGTCCAATGTAGTGTAGTTGATACCAGTTTCTCATTTTGTCATTCATGGAAAGTCTTGTGGGGCATCTAGATTTTCTATTATCCATCACTTCATCTCATTTAAACCTGCCCTTATTGTAGAAAATTTTGTATTCTTAGTTTGGGATTCATTAAACTGTGTCATGATTTGGGAAACTTTCTTTTTAAAGGCCTGCATACCTACTTACGTCTTTTTCCAAATTGTGGAGATTTTTTCTGACTTCTTCCACACATGCTCTAAAATTATTAATGTTTCATGGTCACTTTGTACTATTGTACTTCTTCCTCTCGTGTATTTATTATTTCATCTTTCACTTATATCTCACGCACCATGTTTCTCAGATTCTGCTCTGATGCTTGAGTGAAGGTGACACCAACTGAAGCTATAGATAGAGGGTCATCACTGATATTTTTTATTACTTCTATTTCGATCGTCATTGATAAAGGGGTTACCCTAGACACTGGTAATTTCCTAGTTTTCTGCAAGACAATTTTACTTGAGTCCTTGTCGAACCTGAAGGAGTTTAAATTTTCCACCTTATGGAACTTTGATGGTGTATAAGCTCCCAATCCCGACTCACCTAGTGGGAAGTTCCCTCTAGTGAGAGGGATGTTTGTTGATGACTCTGGAATATCCGTGTCCATTGGGTACATGTCGGGGCCTCATTCTTCTTCCTATTTATTATTCACTTCTTCCTCCTTCTTTATTGATGGCTCTTCTTTTGTTGTTGCTTTCAATTCTGCTTCAACCTTTGCTGCTTTTGCTTCTATTTTGCGCTTATATTCTTCATTCATTATTTTCTTTGTTCCTTTGTGATTGTTACTTCAGTGGATTATATTTCTTTTCTCTTTCTCTCATCTTCCTCTCATTATTTATGATTTTGTTTTTCTTCCCTTCTTTTGTTTTTAGATGCTATGTTGGCTGCTTCTTCTTCTTTCTTTTTTTTCTCCTTTTTAGCTTTCAACCGACTTTCCTCTTCTCTCAGGCTTCTTTGCCTTACTTTTCATCTTCTACTCTACCCCTATGTTGAGAGTTGCTTCATATTATAAAAACTACTTCGCCAAAAGTCCTTTCCCTATGATGTGTGTCTTCTTCTTCCCAAGTTTTTGACTCGTAAGTCCATCTGTATTTGCAGTTATAGCAATGTATATTGATAACTCCTGAAGGGTCATGTCTGCAGAATATTTCCTCTCTGAAATGGAAATAATCCAAGGTTTTCACCTCTTCTTGGGATTATTTTATCTCCTTGAATGAGTATGAGCCTACCCATAGTGGAAAAAGTGGCCATATTGCCTTCTTATCCATGTATAGACATGCACCTACTCCATGTATCACTATTTGGTAGAAAATTTCTTGCAGCACCATCCTGTCGGGGATGAATTTAGGAAGTATGTGAGGAGCTTTCATATTCCTGTAAACCTTGATATACGAGTCATACTTGAGCAGATACCAGTCACCTACTTAACCTATGATGGAAAGAGATTTGTTGGTCATGCAGGGTGCCAATGTGTAGAATATGATTTCATACAGAGGAATTAGAAATTCTTCACATATATTTCTAGTACTTAAATCTGTACTTGTGCTCCCACAACACCTTGCAGTAGATATGAATGGGAGGATCACTTGGATGCGAATACCACCCCATCCTTGAGTATGCATGAATCACACACATCATGTCTAGCAAATAGGATGACATTTGGAAACTAGGGAAATTTCTAAGAGCCATGTGATGGTTAACTGTGATTGCTTCTTTGAGCATCGAGGATAAAATGTCTGCCCAATCAAACGATGACCCTGAGAATGTGACATAATGAATCAGGGGGACCCAAGATATTTTGGATTTTACAGAATTTTCTTCCCCATAGATCTTTCACACCATGGCCACTGCATATTGGTATGGTAACCTAAGGGAATTTGTGGGGTACTCATTTGAAGTCCTAGTTTTGAAATAGTTTTCAGGTTTGTACCAATCCTTTATGAATTCCCTGGAATTGTGAGGGAATTTCTTCACCAATTCATCATCCAATATCTTTTCTCCTTCATCCAAATGACAATAGGAAGATGGTTGAAGGTTGGAAAGAACCAATTGGTCAACATTTTTCACTAATTCCGTGTCTACTTTCCACATCTACATTCTTTACTATCTATGAGATAACTTCTAAACAGGGGAATACTACTGCGTGAACTTCCACCTTGTATAGTTTAGACCTCTTAATGGCCTTGAATGCCTCGAGATCTTGATATTGCTATGGAAGTTGATGAAAGGTTCGATTGTTGAACATTTGGCAGATCTCCCCCCATTTGAATGTAGTCTCTTTATCAGTGAGGCACTTGGTGTTATCATATATTGTCCTTGGCATGTCAATTTATTCTTCATCCTCATCCCTGGGCGCAAGAACATCTTCAACAAGATCCATTTATGGATTTTGGGATCCTTTTCTAGGTGGAGACATGATTGGACCTATATCAAACAAGTTAAAACACAAAAAACAAAATTTGACATTAATTCAAGCAAAATCAAATAATAAGCTTAATGGAAGTGAGCAAGCTTTTCTATCTCGCATAGAACCGGGGTTCATGAGCTTCAAGATAATGACATTGAAATCCTTTGGGGAGGAAAAAAATTATGCTAAAGTTTTTCATAGTTTATAAAGTATCGACATGAATGGTGTTTCACCGCCGATATAGGTTGTATCAACAGAGAAATTTTTTCTCCTCCGATATAAGTTGTATCAATGAGATTATATCTTTGATACGCCGTTATGCCTTTCTTTTCATGCATGCAAACTCATAGAAATTTCTAAGGGTTCGGTTATGCTGCTAAAAATATGTTGTGTAGATGCCTTGAGAGTATGCACAAGGTTCATACATTAATGGAATGAAAACCATAAGCAAGAACATATTTTGAAATATTTCGAAGTGTTGGCCCTACGTATATTAACTCAAAGGCAAATGTGTATGGCTATGGGAATTTCTAGGGCATGGGGTTTAGGATAGGTATGAGGGAGGAGACTGTGACATATACTCAAAATAGATTTGAGGGGAAGACTAGATTGTGGCAGAAAAGGTGTAAACCCTAACTCTTTGAATGCACAAGTGTGGGGTTTGGGAGTGTAGGCGAGGGGAAATGGTTTTGCATAGTCTCCCTCTTTCTCTTCTCCAATTCCTTGTTTTGTAAAATCCCCCCACCCTTTTATTTAAAACCCTCAAGAGAAAAGAAATAGAGCGGGTTAATTCTAAGAGGTTTCCACAATTAAAATAAAAATGGTATAAAAGCATGGGGAACACGAAACAAAGTTTTAAGGTTGAGGACCCCATAGGGTCCGAATGTTAAGAAATATGGCATTTAGAGGAAAAATCTATTGAGAGTGACTTGGTTATTACTCGCTTTGTAATTAATGGTAAAATAAATGGGGTAAAACATGGTTAAATAGCTCTCCCGACGTGTTTTGGCATGAAAAAAGGGTTATTTTGCATGAAAAGACCATTCTCATGTGTCAAGGAAAGGTGGCCCCATGGCTATATCGAATTCTAAACATTGTTCTTACTTCAGTGCATCGACACCAAGAAGAAATTTTTGTGTCTGTGTATCGAGGGTGGGAAAGAAGAAGAAGAAGTAATTTTAACGTCCACGAGGCTAACAATAGGCTATGGGACAGACTGCCTCACACACTGATTTCAACAGTTCAACCCTTTTCTTGTTCAACTTGATGATGAGCTCCCCTAATTTCTCCACTGTCCCCTCGCTGAATAAGTCATTCCAAGAGCTAGATGTCAAGATATTTATATAGTTTTCCCTGCTGTCTTTGAAAGCTTCACACTCTAAAATGAAATGATTTTCTGTTTCCACTTTTCCGGAGGTGCAGAACACACACACCCTTTCTTCCCAAGCTTCTTTTGGTCTTTTCTAGTGCCCAGTTTCACAATGTAGTTGATGGGAATTGGTTCTTAATTGGGCAATGATCATTTTGGCTATCCAAGATATATTGGCCCTGATGTATGCTTTTTGATGATGATTATATGCCGGGTTAAACTCTTCAATATAATACTCTTTCTTTCTCCCGAGCCCTTTATCCCAAGTTCGCTTGTGGAACCTATCAATAACAAAATCCTTTGTCTCTTTACTATTCGCAGGGCACTTGTTCAAGTGGATATCCCATTTACTAAGCCATTTAATATTTTGTCTCATTCACGTCTTCTTCCTTTTGCACAATATTTCATTAAAGACGAACTTAGGCCACCGACTATCTTCCATTTGCTCATTTTTTTTAGATATCTTATGAGACGCACCATAGAAATTGCTTCAATAGGAGTAGCCCCCATTTCACACAGCATGATATCATAAGGGATTGAACTTTTAATTTTAAACTTGTTTGTGATCAAGCGTTTTTGAATCTTCTCAATTTGTTTCCACTATAAGTCAAATGTGCCGCTGGCACACACTTCACAACCATATAGAACCACCAGGATCACTAAAATCCCAAAGATAGTTTGTATAGTCTTCCAATCCCATAGCTTTGCTTCTCTGCATATGTTTTGAAAAGCATAGAATGCTTTCCAACCTCCCAAAGTTCTTTTCTTTCTGCAGCCTTCCCAACTTAGATTTTTGTTGAAGTCAATTTCGAGGTATTTGTAATCTGTCACTTCTTCAAGAGTGTTTCCTTCAAAGTAGAACTTATGTTGCTTATGTTTTATTTTGCTAGAAAAAATTACCACTTTCTTCTTGCTAGTATTGACTTGCATTCCCACTATACTACAAAAGCGCTCAAGGTAAGTTAAGTGTTCTTGCAACCCAAGGGTGGATTTAGCAATCAAAATAAGGTCATCTGCATACAAAAGAAGCCTTATCACAAAGTCACCCAAAAGAGCACCATCATCCTCTTGTGAGTTTAACCACTCTTCAAGTTTGTCAATGTATAAGCCAAAGAGGGTAGGGGACAATGGGCTTCCTTGCTTGACCCTAATATTACTCCTAAAACTTTCGGAGATACCAGCTGATGTTTTGATTTTGATTTTAACCTCCTCATATAGCCTATGGACGATTGCTCTAAGATGTATAGGAACCCCAAGTTCCTCCATTCTATGCCAAAGCTTATCCCTAGGGACCGTGTCAAAAGCTTTTTTGAAATCAACAAAGCAACAAAAGGCTTCCTCTTTTTCCTCCCACACTTTTTCAATGATGTGCCTTAGAGTTATACCGTGATCAATCGTTGAGTGTTTAGGTCTGAAACCTACTTGCCCTTTAGCACGCTTGTCCCCTTCTTCCGCCCACTTGCTGATTCTATTTTCTAGCATACTTCCAAATAACTTCACAAACAAGGGGTTTATCATTATGGTCCTATAGTTGGAGGGATTGTTGACATCCCCACTCTTGAAGAGTGGTATTGCTAGGCTCGTTGTCCAATATGTAAGAAATGCCTGCTGAATGATGTTGTTGAAAATTTTCATAATGTGAGGTGCAAGAGTTTTTGAACCCCACTTTAGATATTCTGCCTAGAGTTCCACTAAATCTTTTGCTTTTCCAACACCCAAATTTTTTATACCCACCTCAATTTCTTGCACGGTGAAGAGCTTAGTAGTAGTGTTGACCAAGGGAGGGGGGTCCACCTTAGAATCTTGCGAATAAATCTCCTTTGCATACTCGAACCATTGATAGGCTGTGATATTATTTTCAATTTGTTTCTTTCTTGTTTGAAGCTCCTTCGAAAACAAATTGGGGTTATTTTTCCCCAAGAAGATTAATTCCTCCCTCCTTGAGATCATGA